>OMLB01015495.1:0-11277 GCA_900302555.1 Myripristis jacobus | reverse complement strand
AGATGGCGCCATAGGCTAGCCTTAACCACCAATAACCAGAGCCGGCCCTATGTGTGTGTGTGTGTGTGTGTGTGTGTGTGTGTGTGTGTGTGTGTGTACTTTATATGCCACTATATATCCCCCATTTGTATCTGTGTGAATGTGAGAAAGTGATGAGAGATCCAGGTAGCAAGGCTGTTTAGAATTTATTGTTGGTTCAAGAGTCTGCATAGCCATCATGTTGAATTAAAAAAAAAAAACACTCCATAAAAGCAAAATTCTTTAATATGTTGATAATTCATGAGGTTTTGAACTCTGTGGAAAACCTCAGATGCAGTTTTAAGTATCCTGATATGGTTGGGTACGGCAGTCTTGTGTAAGATAAAAATAAAAGTTAAATTTTCACAAAATACAACACACAATAACAATTTTGAATCCACAGGCCAAATTATAATAATAATAATTTATTTAAAAAATAATAATTTAATTAAAAAAGTAACAACATAAAAAGTAGTAGCAACTTGCTACTAAGATTTTACTCCTCTTTGGATGATGCTACTTCTGCATGGAGTACAGCCAGTGATATATAGGGATCAAGGGACATTGTTTGTCATCAATAAATGGTTATCATTTATTGATGACATTAATTAATTCAGCTGATCAGTGGACTAAAAACTTGGTGTATGCTTTCATTACACTGTATATCTGCTGGTAATGTTGCCATTTGCATAAAAAGTCAATAAAACAAACACACATAATAATAATAAATTCCCCACCACCATCACACACACACACACACACACACACATACACATACAGACACTGGCAGACACTGGGACCAGGAAGTCTAGTGCTCTGCAGCCGAAATCTACTACAAAGGCCTGGTCTGGGAATTTGTCTACTTATATGTCTGCCTGTCTCTCTCTCCCCTCCATACTCAAGGACAATATAATCCTGTAATAATGGTCATTTTTAATAATTAGCTACCTTAGCTTAGCTCATAGCCCCCACCTGCATCTACTCCCAGCATACCTTGCAGTCGAGGCTGCAGAGTGAGGCGGGGTACCAGGGGCAGCAGCCCTCATGCCTCCCACATGAGGGAACTGCACATAGCTTAAGACACACACACATATACAGCCAGACCATTAATCCCATTACATCTTATTTAGCCTGTCATCTCTTCAGAATAATACAAAAATGGAAAAGTCGACCACAGCCAAGCGGACTACAGTAAAAGAAAAAAAAAACTTTTACAGCTTTTAAGGTTGCATAACCCGCAGGCTGCTGCATGCACATAGACACAAGTTTTGTGTGTGTGGTGTGTTTTTAGTGGAGTCTGGTGAGAAGAGGGGCCTCCAGGGATTTTAAGCAAAATGAGGTACAGTTTGATATCACTATTATATAATTCATTAGAAACTGTTACAGTACAGAAAATGTATGATGGGTCATTTTAACGTTTCCTTCTTTCTGGTTTTAATTTCACCACAATCTGTCAGTGTTCAAGTATGACACCTAAAAATTTTGACTCTTGAAACTAATTGACTTCATTTTGTTCAAAAATACGGGAAAAACAAACAAACAAAAAAACTAGGGACCTTTTTTTCTGTTTGGATTCAGACACCTTTCACAAGCATTCAATACCTGACACAAACCAAAATATCTCTTGATTTCAGGCACCCTGCAGGGCAAAATCACCTCAAATGGTGGTCCATGGCTTATAGAAAGTCAAGTGGGGGGGCTAGAACATCAAAAGATTAAAAAAAACCTGCCTTAGGTGATAAACACCTGTAACTCACTGTGGCCCAGTAGCTCGATACTGAGTCTGCAAGCACTTTCCATGATTGGAAACCAGCAGGAGGTTCATCTCCTTTGGGAGCACAAGAAAGAAAAACACCTTGTCCACATACTTGAACCTATAAAGTTTGGAGTCCAACAGTGCACAGCTACCAGTTGACTCACCCAGGAGCTCTGCTTTCATGTACACAGATCCACACAAAAATGAAGGTGTTTTTATCCCCCCCTCCTGGCAGCAGGTATAAAGTGGTTTGAGGACACACAACTGTGGATCAAAGACTGTGAGACAGCTTGTTAAAGTTTTGTTATGCTGCCTATAAAAGTCTAAAAATGCTGTAGTGCATCAAAGAAACCTCGATCTGCATCTGCTCTACACTGCTGAGCTCTGCAGACCGTGTTATCAGTTATTCCGAGAGAACAGACTCAGTGTGCAAGAGGCCTTAAAATGCACAGAGATGCCAGTAGGGGTCAAAAGGTAGAGCTGTGGAGCCCTATGAAGAGAGAGAGCCCAGGGAGAGGACCTGGCACACCCAGAGCCTATATAACTGTCTTTAACACAATATCCAATCCCACCAGCTGAATTAATACAGCAATGCAATATATTTTATGAGCTTTCTCAGAGGACTCTAATATACCTTTTATTACAAATGTGGGGGATTTCTGCTGTGACCCTAGGAGTTTTGATGATGTGTGAAGTGGCTAGGTGCCATTAGAAACAGACCTAAAGGGGAAATGTCAGGCTGTACATGGTGCCACCACCAGGATGAACTCAGCACTTTTTTTTTCTTATTCTCTGTCTAGTTTTACTACCCTTTCTGTCGCCTCTTTGTTTCTTTCCTTCCTTGCTTCATTTCATGCTCAGACTCACCTAACCTCAGCACCACCTCTCATCCCTAATTCTCCTCAGGCATTTCCTTGGACTGAAACTCAACTCTAGGGACTGAGTCATCTGCAGACTGGAGATCAAGTCTAGGAAAATAGACGGGGGATGGCTTCTAGCAGGCTTAGCTCAGCTGTGTTGTGGCAGCAGGCATTTGGGGTTGCCACACCCTTGGCTCATGGCAGGATGACATGGAGAAAGTACACAGAAAGTTTTATATATAGAAGTGTATACACACTATTCTTAGCCTGCACTGGCTTAAGATAACAGACACACGTGCTGCCCTGCTGCCCAGAACACAGATCATCTTTCAGCTGTTAGAGAGAAGGCAGCACCACAGGGGCTAGAGAGCATAGGTGGGTAACTATGATTCTGTTGGCTGGCACTGTCACTGGCAGATGGGAGAGGTGTTTTCCAAGCTGGCATTCATGAATGGAGCCGCTTACCTCACTAAAGGGTGTTTCCTGGTTGTGAAGTGTGGGATTTTGTTTTCTTTTCTCTAAGTGTAAGCAGAGCCTACCTGGCCACAGCGCACCAGTGTTTCCCTGCAAGTGTATCAGGCACTCGTGACACGTAAGTTTGCTGGAAAAATACCACAGGGTGAAATATGACGGAGGAGTGGTGATCCCCCCACTGACAGGCCTGGTCTCAAGCTCTTGTGGCTGTCTTGTTTATGTACTGTTCTTCTTTGATGCAGCCTGCTGTCTCTTCACTGCTGCAACTCGCCCAGTTTCCACACAGGGATCATGAAAAATTCATCTAATCTAATGTAATGACACTCTACTTAACTGTCCTTGAGCAAGACACTGAATCCCTATCAACTATCAACAAGGAATACACAGAAAATTAAAGGGACAGGAAATTAAAACATGAAATTTCTGAATCTGAGGTCCTTTCTAAGCAGAGAGATGATTTCTCCTGAGTCAAACTAGAGATTTTGTTGTGACTTCACCTCCTTCACCTACTTTCAGATGTAAGAATGGACAATCCAATCAGAACATGACTTCAGTTGTTATTCCTCATGTCACCATTTGATTGGCTCTTAAACTGCACCTGTTATCCTCCACTGGCCTCAACAAACACAAGTGAGTAAAAGTAGTTTGTTAGCTTGTTGGCATGGTGCGCTGATATTGTGCTGTTCCTGGATATAAATCCACCAGTCAATATTGCTACCCTACAAGAGGAACTGAAGCCCACCCAGCCCCTGCTAAAACTCTGCTCTTTTTCAAACAGGTCAATCATCCCTTTACAGCATTGACATTCAGTGTAATTAGGCAACTGCAAGTTAGATGTCACTGTTTTACTAATACTTGTATATTTACTCAATGGATCCACCGCAAAAAAAGCTTTTAAACCTATATGCTTACAGTTATGTGACTAGATGACTGGGTGTCAGTGCCTCATACCTCATTGTCTGTGCCCACGTCCAGCATGACAGGCAGGCACTGCTGTGGCGGCATGCCTCCGCAGGCTGTGTAGAGGGCCAGCTTGCCCACAGGGATGCCCATGCCATAGCAGCCCAGGTCTCCCAGTCCCAGGATCCTCTCTCCATCAGTCACACACACAGCCTGCAAATCATTATAACTGTAAATCACAAAGTACAGTAGCCACACCGACCACCTAAATCATCAGGATAATTGGTACGTCTGCGTACAGTGTTGCTATACATAGCGGTTGTCACGACATCATGTGGGTGAGCCAAAATCAAAGCAGTGTGCCTTTGATTTAAATTACACTTAATACATGTGATTTACACAAAAAATAAATAAACCAGCAGTCCGGCTCCGCCTCCAGGTCTCATTAGCTCATAATATTGTTTCACCAAACCGAGTCCGCCCTGCCACCCACCAGCATTTTTTTCCCCTTGTTGCAGGCCTGGCTCAGCTTCACTCTCCTGGCTTTCCATTCACTGCTCCCTTTACTCATTAACCAATAAATAAGTTCCCTTGGGTGGATTTCGCTGCATTAAACAAATCGATTGTGTAACACTTAATATCATCAGCAGAAGTCTTTGATTCTCCTTTCGGTGATTAGCGTGACGCAGATGACTCTGGCACAGAGATTTTACAGACTTGATCCTCCCAAAATCTGACAACTTCAAGTAATGTCGTCAGTTTTTCTACTTGACTATTTTTAATGCATAACGACTATATTTAATACCACTATGGGTTTATTACATTGTTTTCAGAGAGACTCGCTCATTATCGTGTGCACATATGACAGAGAAGCTGCCAAAGGCTTATCAGTGAATGTCTGCCTTGGCGCTCGTTTGCCCTCTCTCTGCTGAAATGTCATAAGTAGGGCATAGTTGGTGAATTTACGATAAGACCACCCTGACAATGAAAAGCAAGATGACAGCATTGAGGTAAATGCCATGTTGTTGACAGCCATGCACAGGTGGCTGCAGCTGTAGGTATATCTGACATGCCAGGAATAAATGGGGGTTTCGTCATGCTGCATATGACTAGAGGATGACTTGCACATAGCTGCTCTATATAAAAGCTTAAAGGAACACACCAGGTTGCGGGGAGACTGGTCCGCAGATCAACTTTGGTCAACCTACCTGTTAAATAATCAGAAGATGGGCACAAAAACGATCCCCATGTGTCCCTGGTAGATTATTTCATAACTATAATGCCCCATGCTAGCACTTTAACATACACTATGCTGAGTGATAAAAAGGCAACTAATGATAAGAACACTGAAATATCATTAACACATTGTTTAATACAATGTCGTCATTTTATTTTATTTAATTTTGTTTTATTTTTAGACCATTTTTAGGCATGCAACCATGTGTTCAGCAAGTGCACAAAGTTTTTTAGCTGTGACCCTTCAATGATCACCTTTAATTCCTATTGAATAAGGAAAGTAGTTCCTGGTAGTCTGAAACAATAATCTATTTTTACATCATATTTTGCATAAAGCTAACCAATCTCCTACATAAAACTGTGAGGCTGCGATGGCTGCATTTCATTTAAGTGACTGTACATTTACTAGTCACCTATCATCACTCAACACAGTGTATACTAAAGTGTTGCCATGATGCACTGGGGTCAGTGATCTACTGGTGACACATGGATCGTTTTGGCATTGATGTTTTCATCACATAAGCAGGCCAATTTCCCAATACCATGGTGTAATCCCTTGTCGTTGTAACACAGACTCAATGGTTTTGGCATTAATAGTCTAACATGTGTTATACTGATACACTCTTACACTACCCAAGGCTCCCACCAGGATTTTGTGATGTGGTATTTCTACAACATTAATGATACTGAATTCATGCCCTGATTAATAGTCTACCTTGATGTCCTTTTCTGGCCAGCTCTGGAGCAGTGTAGAAATGTGGCCGCGGTCATGAATAGTGATGAAAAGCCCCCTGGAAGAGATCAAACAGACAAACTTATGTTAGCAAATTTTTTTTAAATAAAGGCTTTCATATGACTTTGCAGCTATTTTAAGGTATCAGTGGAATCCAAGTAGTTTAGAAACACTTTGTACAAAAAGCCTTTGCCTTATTTTCAAATGAATCTTTGAAACTTCAGAGGCCAATCTGAAGCAAAAAGCTCTTTTAAGCTCCACCCCAGGGACTGTTCCAAGTTCGGGTGCTTTTTCTTTTGTGCTTTCCTTTCTTCTAGCCAAAACTTAACTTTATTGAATACTGATG
Organism: Myripristis jacobus; assembly: GCA_900302555.1. Taxonomy (NCBI): domain Eukaryota; kingdom Metazoa; phylum Chordata; class Actinopteri; order Holocentriformes; family Holocentridae; genus Myripristis; species Myripristis jacobus. The sequence goes on along the minus strand of OMLB01015495.1, from coordinate 4,954 downwards.
GCATCTGCGATATTAAGATTGAGCCCAGAGCCCAGACCCTCTGTAGGGAGTCTGGATGGGACCCCTGAGGCACCCCAGCTATTCATTCATCTTGCTACCACCCCGTCCTACCAACAATCCCTCCTTCCTTCCCTTACTCCCTCCATGGCAGATGTGTCCTTTGCCCCAGGACAATCCCAGGATAAAGAGATAATCTCCATGTGTGGGGTCTAGCCCAGTGTCTTGCCAATCCAACAAACCCATCTGGTTATGGTGTGAAGGCAACTCCTAAAAATGTGCCAGCAACAGTAAAAAACATTACATGTTGTAAGAATGTGCTCTAAAAGCAATAAACCCCCCATCTCAGGTCAACCCTCATGGAAGAAAACAGTGGGGAATCATTTGAGAGGAGTGGTATGTGAGAGGAAAATATAGTCAGCTTAAGACAAAGACATAAAAGTGTCACATAAAAATGCTTTGATAACCCATGGAAGAAGCTACACTATCAGGTTTCCATTTATCAGCCATTGGCAGTTCAGTAAGGAGCTTTCTGGAGTAACAATATTTCAAAACAAAATTCAGCAGTTAACAAGTGCAACTTCTCAAACAAATCCCATCTGTGGGAACCAGTCAGCCATGAAAAACCACATGCACTTTTCAGAAGAAGAAGTTGAACCCTTAGATCTGAATATAGACCTTTAGCTAAGGGAAGTTTATTGGGTGTCAAGAAAACGTAGCTCTCAAAAGCTGTTTACTGTAACAGAATGATGTTGGACTGTGTCACCTGGGAACAGTCAGCTAAACCCTCAGCCTTTGGGAAACAGAAAAGGAAATTGTGACTTGAGACTGCCTGTGGCATTTACATGACCTGTGGTTGGGTGTAAACGAACGTCAAAGATGTGTGTGTGCTGTGTGTGTGTATGTGTGTGTGTGTGTGTGTATTAGAGCAGAACTGTTGGAACTATCCGTAAGTATTAGGGCCACATTACTCCAGTGAAAAGGCACAAGAGCTCATGCAAGGTACTTAATGTCAGTTACCTCAGGCGTCTTTATTTCCAAATTTAATCCTCAAATTAGTTGATCCTCTAATAAAATAGGCTGTGATAATTTACGACACTTATTTGAACATATATGCCCCTTTTTTTAGCTATTTTAAAAGGTTCAGTTGTGGCAGAAAGGCATTCTGTCCAAACTACGCACCACTCATGTTGGCCATGGTACATTTTGAGGCACTCCCCTGTGTTGAACATGTCTTAACTTTAGCCGTGCCACACATTACATCAATGCAAAAGCAGTCCTTCAACAAGCACTGTCTAGCTCTTTGACAAGATGCTAAAAATCCCCATGCTGTGTTCTCTCTAAGCAAACGTCATGCACCTCATATCCTCAGAGCAGGCTCCTGGTTCTTATATTCAAGAGTAAACAGAGGCACCAGAGGCAACTTTCTTTTGTTCATTTTTTTTACTCAACATGTTGCTTCAGGTTAGCTCATTAGCTAATCCTAATGAGAAGGCTGCCAGCTGTTGTCTGTGTATTGCACACCGATGACAGTGTTATCATGTTACATTCATTGCTCCAGCTATTACTAGCACTGCTCACAATTGCAGTTTGAATTGAATTTAAGCAGGAGAGAAAAGCATCCTGTATGATCTTATAGTTTATGCTTTGAATATGGCATGAAGCAACATGAGTGAAAATTTAAATTAAAAGTTCCAAATGAGATAAGAGGTATGATTGAAGGAGAGAAAGGGAAAAGAAAGGGACTGGAAAGGAGGATTACCTGCCCTGGAGCTATTAAGAGACAGGCATGTTTCACTGCATGCAAAGAGTCAAACAAAGGTCACTAGACCAAAAACATCCATCACATTTAACACCTTTAAACTGCCCCGGCAATAAAATGGCCGCAGAGGTCAGCCACATAACGGCAGTTGTAATGGTCTCTAATGCACCACTTAGCGTTGGGCCATCGGGGATCACACACAGGCATACACACATCTGCACACATGACCGTGTGTGCATCCTGCTTGAAACGTGCCATGAGTGGAACGTTTATAGAGGTTGAATGACGTTTGCCCAGCTGTAATGGACTGTTAGCATGCGTTGTCTGTATACACTGCATGCGAGTATCCGAGAGAGTGAGTGTGTGTGGCCTGCTGTGTGTTCTCCTGAAGCGTACTTGAAGCCAGGAGGATTTGAGCCACTGCCAATTACTGCATTAGAAAATCCAGTGGGAGAAAGAGGGGTGTTATGGCTGAGAGAGTGACCCCCAAACACAACTGTTGGAAAACAACGGCCTGAGATGGATCAAAGCAGACAGCCAGGCTAAAAGTAATTCCTAATCTCTGTGTCACTTTTTTTTTCCCAATTTCTGTTTGGTGCTATTCCTCACCTCCAGGTCTCAAAGTCTCATTTTCTGTGACGCCCTCTTCCAAGCTGCTTTTACGGGCAGCTGTTGTTCTATTGACCAATGACCCGGACAAGCATCGTAAACAGTGATGCCTTTTCTTGTGTTTAAATCAGGATCAACACACATTCTCACACACACACCGACTCCTCCCTGAACTACACTGCTACCACACAGTTACCCAGAGCTGCCGAGAGCCCATCTGCAGTGTATCATGTAAGTCTATATGAAGTCAGGAATCACACTGTTTTGAATCCATCATCACTGTGCTTAGTGTGTTAAGATAATGGTAATCTTATTATACAAGAATTCAGCATTAATAAGAGTGCAGTTTAATGAATCACTGACAGTATACAGAGGCTGTCAAGGGGATGTGTATCATATGAAAACTTTCAGCCCCAAACCCACTGACCTTATGAGGCGTGTAAGTGCAGGAGAGACAGAGGAAGGGTGAGAGAGAGAGAGAGAGAGAGAGAGAGAGAAAGGCTTCTCCTTAACAACAACCAGTTTGTATTTGCATTCTGCATTTTTGGAGTGGGGACATTTTTGTGGAGTGAGGTCATCACGTCTTCAAAGGGCAGGGATTAGGGTTTGGGTTAAGGCTAAAAGGGAAAATTCCGTCCTTGGATACTCTTACACTGTTAGATAATAATCTGTGAGTTACTCTGAGATGTGATGTAACTGGCTTGTTTGATGTACCCATTTTCCCTCAACCTGCCTTCTTGGCGTCTACTCCAGTTAGTGATTTCCTGCATTTCCCAGAATGCTTTTTGACAACTCCTGGAGAACGGGCAAAACATTTACTCCATTTAAAGGTGGGCATGTAGGCATATAATTAGCTTGGAAGTGTGATTTTTCAGCTATAGGTTACAGGAAATACAGATAGAGATGGTAATAGAGTAAAAGAGTGGAGAGAAAACAGTGCTATAATGCCCTGTACATAATTGTTCACATTTTAAAAAGCCAAAACACGACATGTATAATGGTTGCATTGCATTCTGGTGGACTGAGGCTGCTGTTGGAAGACACATTGGTATCTGTCTCTTCTGCAGTGGATTTCTCCCTGTATGACTGTTGAATGAAAAATGGTGAGAACAGATTGAAGGTCTTTCTCTTTGATTCCATGGGAGAGACATCAAAAAACCAACATTTCCCACCAGATGCTTTACACTGTGGAAAAATTCTGCACTTAAATTCCATTGTAGCTGCGCTGGGAATATCTCAGTGATGTAACATCATCTATATTTCTGCAACCATCCAAAAGACAAAGATAAAAAAAAAAAAATACACTATCAAAAGCCAAAAACTGCCCAGAAATGCAAGGTAGATTGCTAGTAGCTGATTTAAAATTTGAATTGCCCCTCAGGGGATTAAAGTTAATTGAACTGAATGGAATCAAATCAAGTTGAATCAAATCAAATCAAATGTAGCTGAACTGAATTTAACTGAATGTCATGTGTTCCTGCTATTTCATGTCAGAATGGCTGCTGTGAAAAGATTTATTTGAGCGTATCTATCTGTGTGTGTGTGTGTGTGTACATGCCACTGCATGAATTGCATTTGCCTGGTGTGCAGACCTGCGATGCTCTCTGTGACTCCTCCTATAAGTGAGAGTTGAGAGTGCACAGAGGGTAAAGAAAACAACCTGATGGCCTGAATCAGCACCAACATGACCTTCAGCCCAACATAAAACACACCCCGGAGACTGTGGAGGGCTGCAGGCCCGGGAGGAGGCAAAGCTGCTTTCCACACCATGACCCAAAAACACACTCTGAGCCCCGCGGGGAACCAGGACTAGGAGCGCTGACCCGTGTCTTCAGCAAACACCAGCAGCAGGAGGGGCGGAGGCAGTCAGCAGCCACTCACCCTGAACACATCCGCCACACCTCGCACCACCACACAACCTCATCCCTCACCATGCTGGACGCCCCGGGTGTGCTGCCACATCAGGTCCAGTTGACACAATGGACACAAATCACTGAGAAAGGACTGTGAAAATGGTGTGAAAGGTCACGGTCACACGCTATAGATTTCTCCAACTAATTAAGCTCCAAAGTAGCCGTCCCAGGCTGGTTTTCATGGTTAGGCTGGGTATCCTGAGAAAATGACAGTATATTTTTTTTTCTTTTGTTTATTTCTTTTTGATAGGGCTTAATTGGTGTTGAATTCAGCAAACAGCTTGCAGTGTGACTCTGCCCTCCTGGAGGGACATGAAAGGTGACTAACGAGTGACCAGCCAGTGTCAGTGCTGTGTAAGAGGCAGGTCCTGTTTAGTTCTTCTGTCCAGCTTGAACTTTTTAACTTTGATAAACTAAATAACTTAGGATTTTGTAAACAGTCTGAAATGTTATTCATGCAGACAGATTTTGGGAGAATTTCGGAGACAAAGCCAAAGCACAGCAGGTGAATGTGATATAAAACATCCAGGACTTTTCCATTTCGCATATTTGAAATATGCATTTGCAGTTAGGAAGAGTGAAATGGAAAGAGTAAACTCTGAACTAAATTCTTTAAAAGGAATGAAATGAAATGAAACTATATTCTTTGCCCTGCTGGTTTATATTAAACCTT
>OMLB01015494.1:0-10898 GCA_900302555.1 Myripristis jacobus | reverse complement strand
TCCCTTACAGATTACCTGAAGAGGCATTACTATAATGTTCCTACAATATTCCTATAATGAAAAAAGAAATCTTGTTGAAATCTTGCAAACTGTGACCCGGCAAGATCCTCAGTCTTTGCAAAATCTCACAGGTACTAAAAATTAATTGAGTTATGACACATTGTCTTTAGATGTGAGAGGGTGTTGGACTTTAGTGCTTTCAAAGTCTTTTCGAAGCCTTTGCAATGCAAATTCACATTTGTATTGTACTCTGTCTTTCTTTTTTCTTTTTTTTCCACAGGGCAGCGATCTGCCTACATCCTTTACATGTCTTCTTGTCATCACATAGTCTTTTGTCCAAGCAGGGTGCTGTCTCTCTCTACGATGAGCAGTTTGTGTTGTTGAAATCTCTGCTGGGCTGATGTTTTCCTCTGCTGTACCAGCCCTCTTTTTTCCTCTTTTCTCTCTGGGCAGAGAGAAAGGCGTGCTGCTTTCCGCCTTTTCCCATTGCTCAGGAAGGTGCTGAGCTCCATCTGTTCCTGTGCAGACAAGGGGTAAGTGTACTGTCTGTCTCCCTTTCCCAAATGGAAAGGCTTGCGTACCCAAACCTTATCACCAACTGTGACCTTGGGAGGTTTTGCACCTCTCTTGGCATCCATGTAGCGTTTACTCTTGTCCTGCTGTAGGACAAGTTTGCACCTTGCTTGAGATGCAGGATATGTAGCTTTATCTACACTGGTCTCCTCCTTAGGAGGAAAATTCACCTGTTTTTGCATGAGCTGTGGAGCGGGATGGAGCATCTCAGTGATTGTAGGATTCCATGGTCATTGAATGCATAAATACTCAGTGGCCACTTTATTAGGTCCACCTGTACAACTTAATGCAGTTCAGTGCAACAGCTCTGCCATAAATTCTACCTTTCAAGAAAGTTTATAATGTTCAGTTTTTGTTGACATTGTGAAGATTGTGTAAAGTTAATTCTATGTTCATTATTGAGGTTGTAGTTTGCAGAGGACCTTTACTGGACTACGTTATATTTAGAAGTGTTTCAAATTTTTTGTCCTCCTTATTTATGTGCATGAAGGGGACAAAATAGTAGAAACACATCTCAGTAAAATGTAGTCCAGTACATATAACTGAATGAACACCTGAGCATTACAGACATCATAAAAGTGAACTTTATGGCAGAGCATTTGTATTGGATTGTATCAGACTGTGCAAGTTAATCTAATAAAGTGGCCACTGAGTTTATAAGGTTATGCACTTCTGGGTCATGTGATATGCCAAGTAATTACTGATGACCTTTAAATTTCTCATGTTTCATGTTTTTCACACCCTGCTAAAGACAATGTAGACAAAACACATTATTTATAGTCCCATGCTGAGCAGGATTTTTACTTTTTTGCTTGCCTAGGGTTTTTGCTCTTCATCCATCAAAACAGTTTGACAGTCATTTTTTATTGTCTTGTATTTTTTCCCTCATCCTGAAAGAGGACCAGACTATTTTCACAAGTGACATTGCTTTCTTTTGTGTTATTTCTTTCATGTTTGACCTGGTGCAGAACTTCCAATTTCTTACTCTCCAATATAAGTCTTTGAAATTACTTTTGAACCATTTCTATTATTGTAAGTTTTCAAGCAAGCACACAAATTTGTTCAGACATTTTTTACTAGGTGGTTAGCACCACAATTTGCAGAACACAAATGCACCACAGCGTTGAGAAGTTGTGCACATATTGTCATAATTCAGTACTTTGCAAGTTCAACTGAATGTCAGTGGGTCAAAATAAAGATCATGCTTCATGTGGCCGTGTTCTCCACAAGTAACATGTGTCACGTCAAAGTTCGTGACAGTATAGCATGAATGTAGACGTGAAAGTAACCCCAGAAGCCTAAGAACTGCACAGAGTATGTGTGTCCATTGGCCAGGTAGCAGAGAAAAGCCTTACAAAACACTGGCAGTGGAACTGATGGGACCGAACCAAGATGCCCCCCTTTACACCTGTTATTCACATGAGTCCTGATTTGGATATTTTTTGGACATTTGGATATTTTTAAGATGGATTATGTCAAATCCTCTGGTTGGGGCATATGTATTGATTGTCCTTCCATACAGTAACTGCAGCAGCTCTGTTTTCAGTGGAAACTAACTGCCTTTAAGTTTCATTTTCATTTTTATAATTTAGATGGCACTGCTATCTGACAGAATGGGAAATAATGCAAGACACTGACTCTGATCAATTTTATATTTTAGCCTACACATGGACTGTGTGTGTGTGTGTGTGTGTGTGTGTGTGTGGTAGCAGTGAGGAGTAGTAGTGACAAGAGAAAATGCGGTGAGACGGCAAAGACAACTATAACAATCATAACAATCATACAATATATATTTTTTCTGCAGCTATGTGAGTGGCGATATAAATTAAATGTAGCGTCCTGTCACAGTTAAATATGTTTAACTGAATGTGGGCTGGTGATGTGCATTTTCACTTCAGTGTGGTCACAATGTGTCTCTGACCACCTCCAGAGATGGTTTAGGCGATCGGATCACAATTCATTGTCATTACATCTTTAGTGCATTTAAACCTGTACTTTCATGTGTCAAGCACTATCTGATTGCAATCCCATCATGCAAAACACATTTTATGCAAGGTGTAAAGGGGGCAGTGTGAAAAGAAGAGAAAGAGAAAGTTGTACTCACAATTGCCATGGATAGGGCTCTATTTTGTTAATGGACATATTTTTTTTTAATTTACAAAACATTTTCTACATAAAGCAGATAAGTGAGTAGAATTAATTTAGGGTAAAGTAAAAGTTAACTAATAAATCTATGAATTTTCATGTAGTAAAATTGTCCCCACAAATTTTTGCCTCAGCTGACTTATCAATTATGCATAATATTACTATGTCAAAAAGCTCTGATTTATATGTCACTTCACAGTGAAATGTAATAAAGTCATGAATGAAAAACATGCATTCAGCCATTATTATGCATAATTAATAGCGTCTCGATCATGAGCAGCAGCCTGCAGTCATGATTTCATGATTTGCAGGGTGGCAGCTCTATATAAGGGACATAGGGTTTGTCTCCCTCTTGTGGCAGTCATTTACCTCATCAAACGAGGTAATTAGCCATATTGTAATTTCAACTATACAATTACTTTTGAAATGGTGAAGTTTAGTTGATGTAAAACATGTCCCTAAAGGACAGCTGTGCACCAGTGTGGGAATGTCTACATAGACACCATTTTTTAAAAAAAAAACATAATTTAGACTAGGTTTCTAATCTGCCCTTACTAGGCATAATTCCTTGAAAAGACTGTATATAAGCAACTCGCTGTTTATCCAAATCAAAATGTCAGTCCCCAGATTGTCTTACCTGTTGGTTGTTATCTTGTCTCTCCTGTATTGATATATTGGTATCACTCTATGTGACCCTCCTGCATTCCTGTCATCAGACTAGTTACCCCCCACCCCTGCTCAGCTGCCCTGCATTTAGCTTGTTAGCCCTGCCCTTTTGTTACCTGTTTTTTAACCTCTACAGGCAATCTGTTTCCTGCCTGTTCCCTTGTCCACCTACCTGATCTTTATTCCCTAATCTTTATTGAACAAATATCTTCAACTTTCTGTTCTGTATTTGCCAGTTTGTTGTCATCTTTGGTTTCATTCACACTCAATTACCTGTGCTCCTGTCCACTTATTCTTCTTCAAGTAAAGACATTAAGGGCTCTATCTTTCACACTGCGCTACCCGTGGCCACTACCCGCTACCCGTGAATTACGCATTTAGCAGCTTCCACTATCCCTAAACGTTATCTTGCGGCCACAGCACCCGTTATATATTATGCCGACTCCGTTATTTGTGCCTGGATGTGTGCCCGTGGGCGTGTTCATGCTCTTTCCCTACAATTGCTATCTTGACCACACACGTTAGGGAAAGCGGATAGTGGGTTCTCAGAACCACCCGCTATCCCATTTCGGCATTTACAAGAGCGCACCCAGGCGGCTTCAATGCGCGTCCACTTGGACACGTGTGGATGTGCACATGCGGCTACACCTCCCCAATTAACTCGCCTATAAAAAGCCACCTTGCTTTAGCCTCAGGTGAACCCCTGAGAAAATGGCAGAGATAGTACTAAATCACGACCTTCCTCTCTCCATCACGGGTTTCGGTTTGCGGATTTGGGATTGCACATCCTGCTCTTAAAGGCAATGGCATCTGGCACACTGATTGGTTTAACTGGTGTAACGCCCAAACCACGCCTATGCATAATGTAACGGGTAGCGCAAGTGTTTTAGGGATAACGGCAGGTGTGCAAGATAGCAACTTTTGCAGGGGAACTCTTCTTATGCGATGTTAAATCCCCAAATAACGGGTTTAGGGACTCTGACGCAAGATAGGGCCCCATATCTCAGGATTGACTCCAGTGTCTGCATTTGGGTCCCTTTGCCTCCAGCCCTGTGACACAAAAGGATTCATCAGACTTTTTTTTTCAGCCTAGTTCTCATGCCAATCAAAGTACAGAAACTGTACATGTTACTTGTAAAAGTTGTTAATCACCAAAGAATAAAATACATTTTTGGTTTACACAATGATGAAGATCAAATTTCCATCCCTGTCCTGTTAGATTTGAGTGCAGCCTTCAACACAATCAATCATAATATCTTAATCAGAAAACTTAACTGCATTTGCACCTCTGGCCCAGCTTTAGACTAAGTTATCTCTTACCTGAAAGACAGATCCGTCTTTGTCTCTCTTGGTAATTTTAATTCTGAAAAGTTTAATATAGTGTGTGGGGTCCCACAGGGATATGTCTTTGGGCCCTGTTTATTTAGTCTATATAGTCTCCCTCTTGGGTTTGCAATGAGGAAGCATAATGTCAGTAGCTATGCTGATGACTATCATCTGTATATTTCATTGTCACCAGGAAATCCTAATCCAATCCACTCACTGATTAACAGTATAGATAGTACAGATGGAGTCTGACCTCAACTTTGATAACCATATCAACAGCATAACTGAAACAGCTTTCTATCATCTTAAGAACATTCCAAATATCAGAAGTCTTTTATCTCAATCAGACTGTGAAAAACTTGTCCATACTTTTGTTTCCAGTAGTAGTAGCTAATTCCTAGAACAACATCCAAATCTAGATGTTCTAAATACATACACCTTCTGTCCGTTTAGAAAATCATTTGCTTCAGTTTACAACAGTATTGGTCTTAATTGCAAAAAAAAAGAAAAAAAATCTCACCTATTGTGGAAAGCAAAAACATCATATCTCTGCCAGTTTTTAAACACACCTGGTATTCCAAAATTGTTGGATATCTCTCTCCATGATTGGGCTTTTTTAACGAGAGCCCAGTAGGACTGTAGTCCAGCTCTGCACACAGAGAGACAGCCACAGTGATGCTTTCCTCCATCCTCTTATTTTTTCCCGATTCCAATATTCTCTCCTATTGGACGCACCGAGGTCACAGGGCGCTGCGCCCTGTTAAAAATTTTCAACTTGGGCACAGCGCCCTGTGCAGCAGTGGCTGCGGTGTAAACCAGTGCGCCCTCGCGCCCCACGATCACATACACTATGAATGGCTGCAGCGGCCGAGGTCTGCACCGAGCGTGCACCATGTGAAAGCCCCTTAACGTTACGGAGCATGCGTGAGAGTCCTTTCATGAGCTCTCGCGTTGTTTTAGAGATGAAAACTGTAAAGCCTCAGGCAACTGACTCCTAGTCTCGCGATATCCGATCCACAACTCTACAATCGATTCATCTAAGGATTCATGGCTGATTCGTATTAAGTCTGCTACCGACACAGCCATATCTCTCGCCTGTAAAATCGGTTATCCAGTCATATCGGTTAATTGTTCCCAACCCTAGTAGTGACACATTACAGAATGCTGCAGTAAAACATTATAGTATTATACACAGCATTGTTTATTGCTAGGACACTCTAAACATTTCCTTTTTGATAATTAAAGTGGAGTAGTTGCATCATGCATTACTTCATGTTCATGAACAACTACTGTAAATACAGTAGTTGGAAATAAAATGTCTTTGCCTTTCATGTGTTATGTTATTTGACTCAAAATACACAGAGTTGGCCCACACAGAACAAATGACACTCACTTTGTTTAAATACTTTGGCCAAAATGTGCTCAAAGTAGAGTTAATGGACTGCATTCCTGCATTTCTATAGCGCTTTTCTAGTCTACAGACCAATCAAAGTGCTTTAGAGTGTCTGTGTCACATTCACTCATCCACACAAACAGTTACATGCTCAGTAGCCTACCTTACACTTATGGAGGAGCCGGGGATCAAACCAGGAAATCTGACTGTTCCCACCAGGTTTTAAAATGCGCCTTTGAGAGCTGTCCACTTGTGTTCAGATTACCACTCTGTCCGTTCACACCTGGCATTAAAATACGTTTCCCCATGCATCTCGCCTGCCTGCTTGTCATCAGATCTCACTTTCCTGCTCTATATAATAATATATGCAAATAAACATCTATCATTATAGAGAGAGAGAGAGAGAAAGAGAGACAGAGAGCAAGCGAGAGAGGGAGAAACAGAGATTGTGATTGACATATGCACAGTAAAACATGTGCAGTAAAATTCTTACTTTGCTAGTCCTCCTTTCACACACACACACACACACACACACACACAAAGGCATCTAACAGGCAGCAGGCATTTAACAAAAAAGAACATCTTTGCTCACTCCAGCCTCATTTTAATATGTCTGTCAATCACTGAAGACATTTCACATCTGCGACAGGCTCAACCCGATCACATTCAGGCTCAGAGTACTTAATTATTCCAGCGGGTCTGAGAGGGTCAGGTTCTCCGCTTAGGTGGATAAATCAACCTGTAATATTTCTGTGATAGTCCTGTAGTAACTGCAACACACACATTCACACTGAGGCCTGTAATATTTGTGTAGTGTTCCTATTGTAATCTATCATGTCTAGGATTAGAAAGAATTTGTTTAATTGTGCCCCGGCATGAAATTTAAGAACTACCACCATCTCCCAATGTTATGTGGGAGAAAAAAAAAACCCAGTATATTGTCAATACATATTTTTGAGACTCCCTAAAATTTCTTGAATCATGTTTTTTGGGGTGCTCACGTCATATTAATGGGAGCTGTCTTCATCCTGGCTTCCCTGTAGTTCCCATCATGCAGGTAGATAGTTTGTGTTTTTATTCATTAACCAGCTGCTTTATAGACAACCTCCACTTCAGTTTGCATTTGGCCCATCAGCTGACAGTTCAGCTGCAATGGGCAGAGTCAGGCAGGAGACTTTCTTGATTGGAAAAGTGACGGTCTGGCTGGTGTCGGGGTGTTGGGCTGCACAAGACAGAGGACATCCGGTCAGTCGGCAGTCCTTCAAACCGTCCTGGGACACATGTCTGTTTGTACTTCAAATGCGATGCGGACAAAAGCGTCCCAGGCCACCTTCAACTGTGGCCTGAGCGATTGGATCTCAAGATGCATTGAGGACACACTGCTGCTGTTTACACCTGTACTTAGAGGTGCCAGCCTGTGATCAGATCACTCAGGACAGATGTTAATAACAGATGGAAGCAGGGTCTCTGATTACAAGATGACCACTCTGCCTCCTCAGCCAAACCGCCCCTTAATCTTTTATTCATTTGCCTATAGTGCTTCAGTTTTTCTATTACATTATACTTCTAAATGTGAAGTGCAAGAAGTGAAATCACTTGCATGTGGTGTATACAGTGTTCTGTTACTTGGGACAGATAATTTGTGCTATTATTCTCCACTTTTCCATGTTCTATTGGCTGTGAATTTGTGAAGGGCTTTCCAGTTATTATTCTCTTAGAACATCCATATATTTGTTACTCACTTAAAATCAAGCTTTACTAGTCCTTGTTCACCCTTGTATTATTTGTGAAAAATAAAAGAGTGAAAATGAAGACCTCGTGCTACAAATGTTGCAGTTTCACAAGTAACTCAAAATACATTATTTAAGATATTCCATCACTAAATTATGTACCAGATTTTCATAAAGCTAAGGTTAACATGCCGTGGGCATAGTGAAATAAAGCTCATCTTATATGGAAACTCCAATCTTTGTTACTGAACAGTCAAATAGTCATTCTGCATCCCTTTACCACTGTAAATGAGTTTGTGTTCATGTGCTGTGTGGAGCTGAACATGGGGATGTAGGCCCATCTTCTGTGTTCCAGCTGACAATGGATTAACTGGGCCAAGGGTCCTAATTAACATGTACATAGGTAGTTATTAGGGGTGGAAGTGTTTACACATGTAAGCATGTACACAACAATCAAACACTAAACATGTAATTAAAAAAAAAACCTCAAAACAAAAGATTTTTTTTAACAAGCCCTTTAAAACAGCATCATAGTGCAAGATGCCATGCAGGAAGAGCAAACCCTCCAGGAAGGAGAAAACGTATGATGATTGTGCTGCCATCGTTAAGTGCAAACTGGAGTGAGTGGATTATGTTGTATTAACGCCAGACTGCTGGACCTCCATAAATACAACGCCCTACATAACCATGACATGCCATTACACTGATCCGAGTTGGGAAATGAAGTTGGGAATTTATTGTGTTTATGGCCAGAATTTATTTATCATTAAAGGATTTAATGTCTTTAATTTTCCCACCCCTAATAGTTATTACATGATTAGTTAGCATGAAACAGAAAAGGCTAGCATTTAAAACCTATATTTTGATCATTCAGTCATACCCTTCCTCTCACTATAGTGCTCTTCAATAGTTACATGCTGAAAGACTTTTCTGTGGAAAGAAGGCATGGGATCAAAACATTTGTGGCTTCCACTCTATTGATGATGAAGTTACATTGGTATGTGTGATACCACATTAGAAGAAAGAGTTTTCTATACATTAGTTTTTTTCAAAGGTGCCTACAGATCTGTGAAGTCATTTCTGCGACACACCAGTGAAGACAGCCCTGGCTACTCCCTGCAACATCGTGTGCGGTGCTGGTTCTCCATGACACCAGCGCTGGCTTCAGTAAAGACACTTTGAGAATCAGGTGCCTGCATCTCTCTCCACTTCTGCTCTCTGTCTAGGCAAGCACACGCAAAGCATTCTTCCAGTTTCACTATCTTATGCATAAATATTATAGACATCCCATGAACTTGTGTTAATTCTTGGACTGGTCATGTGTTGTCTGGTAAACAGACCCCTCAAGTGGACAAAAGCTGGAATTCTAAAAATAATACCCTGGTAACTGTATAAATCTGTTCATAAAAAAAACACTGTGACTAAAAAAAAGATTCAATATTTGTCTAAACGAACATAATGAGCATGCAGTTTCATAGGCTACTATAGCCCCCAGGTACAAGCTTTTCATTTGATTTCATAGTTATTGCACTCGCTTTAGTATTATTTCCTCTGAGTCTTGGCAAGCTAGGTGACACATTCCTGAGTGCATCTGACCACCATGTTATTGAGCCTTGCTTTAGACTTTTTTTTTTTTCAAAGATGGCCATTATGTGCAAATGTTTCTGAAGAGGTAATGAATAAAGTGGATATCCTCTTACAGGTAAACAATAAACATATGCATACTGTAACATAATAGCGTTGTAAAGGTGTAGCCCAGGCTTCATTAACCATCTTTCGATCTTCGAGCCAGATGGTGTTAATGGCTCTCAGCCTCCAGCCGCAACAACAAAAAACATTTGTGTTTCCACTGTTGTGCCAATCGCCCTGCAGTCTTGTCCCGTCCATGCACGTGAGTGGTTAAAATTTACACACCCAGCACCAACTAACTACTGCAGAAATATGTACCACAGGCTTTTTTTTTTCCCCTTGGACACCACTTGTTTCACTGCCTCAGTTTTTTCAGTTTTTCGTGGACCTGTCCCATTGTGCGTCAGCTCCCCACCACTGCCAGCTCTCTCACTATATATTACATAACGTGCTCAGCAAACACCACTGATTTGACATTGAACATTATCCTCTGCCCACATAGCGAGCAGAGGATAATGTTCTAATGTCTTCATTTGACCAGGACTGCCGCTTGTTTGCTGTTTCTCTTTTCTGCTGCTGCGCTGACATCTGTGCTCATCAGCTGCACCGTTTCCCCACTTATGATCCTTAACGCCACCTCAGACCTCAGTTAGCCCTGTCTGGCCCATGAGTATTTGGTGGGCCATTAGCACCTGGAAAATGGCCCCGACGTAGCCACACTGAGGCGCAAACCAAGACCGGAAGTAACGATGGAAACTGGCAAGCACTAGCACGCCCGCGATTGGCTTGACAGTGCATGCATCTAAAAACTTTGTTTCAACTGTGAATCAGGTTTCATCAGATCTGCAGGTCTGTTGAACACAAGGTGTGTGTGGTGATTACTAGCTAGCTAGTGTATCACTGAAGGTACTCAAACTTGCTTCTTGGTTTTAACATTGAATAGCTTTTTGTCTGCATGCTAGTTTGTCTATGTGTGTGTTGTGTCAAGTTGAGAGCCCCCGCCTCATGACACACACACACACACACACACACTGTAGAGCTAGAAAAAAGTGTGTAAAGCAATGCTGAAATTGTCTGACAGGTCACAAAGGGAGCATTCACACTGCAGCTGAAAATGTCAGATTTTTCTTCGTATGATGTTATGACATATGACAGATGTTATATTTGATAATTTGGGATCACGACCACCGCTCCACCCAGCTAAATCTTTTCTGAAGTGCAGTATACAATACGCCTGTGCACACCCTGGTGGTAGAGGCTCCACCTCTTGGGCATCCTAGCTTTTAGTACTGAATGGAGAACTGTGAGGCATACAAATAGAAGCATACACAGTCAGGAAGAACCTTATAGTAGTACCATACATATAAAATATTTCCTCACATAGTAAATGGGCCTTTGAGAGGGATCAGGCTTGAGCCATCATAAAACAGAGATCC
>OMLB01015491.1:8586-20090 GCA_900302555.1 Myripristis jacobus | reverse complement strand
GGCATGTAGTCTCGGTGCAAGTGAAAAGCCTCTCATGGGTCTGCTGGGTTGAAGTTGGCCTTAAAGCTGTAGGGTTCTAAACACTTAATGGTTATCAGTGGGAGGTCACACACCCTCAGTATAGCAGCCCTCTGTGTTTATTGTAGCTGAAAAGTATGTTCCAGTGAGCTTTTGGGTTGGTTTTGATGCCCTTTGGCAAAGTCAGGTGATGTCTCTTGGAAAACCATTTTCAGGAATTTAAGGTTAAATTAATTTCTAACATTTCTAACATTTCATTTAGTGTTTGTGGTAATTCAGATTCAGCCACAGGCCTGTTTATAGCAGATGAGTGTGAATCAAATTTGTACTGTAATTTGTAACTGCTTTATGTTGTAATGCTCTCTTTGTTAGACAATTGAGCTAGAAAATTGGATGCAAGAAGTTTCAGAGAGGTAAGAAATTAAATCACAATCTGTAAGTGCAGTACAGTCAGTGCCTGGATTTATTTACACATTAGGGTTGTTAGATTGAAGATAATTTGACTGAATGACCGCCTGCAATCTTGATAAAACAGATTGAAAATGTGTTAAAACAAATTATAGATCTTAAATACTGCAGTTGAGCTTGCAAAGCTTTTTACATGAGTTATCATTTATTAAAAACCCGGAGACAAGCGAGGTTTCTTGGCGCAGTGTGAGGAAGTACACAGGTGCTCTTCAGATGAATTCAATTAAGTGGAGATACCAAAAAAAAAAAAAAAGATAAAAGTCTTTTTATCTTTGGCATAGACTTGCTTAGTTAGCAGATTATTAAAAAATAGAGCACTGAGGCACTCCACCTTCTGTGTAAGAAACACCTTTAATTAATCATTGGCAAGTGTTAAAAACAGTGGGCAGCCCACTCCAGCTTGACTGAGCTTTGGGTCAAACATGAGAGGGGAAATAACTATATGTCAGCATATACCCACAATATTCAAATGATATAAAGTCAAAGAAACAACAAATAGCCAGCAGTAATATAAATTCTGAAGACAAATATAAACTAATTTCTTTAAAAAAAAAGTATGTCAAAACGAGGAAACACAAAGAAAAAAAAAACTTAAGGGGATCATACTTGAAAATGACCATAAACATGATAACTAGCAGGCCTCCGTGCTAATAGTGACATAGCACCAAACTCTGCACAGTCAGCATTTAGTTCAGTGTGTGTTTGCAAACAGTGGAATAAATGAGACTTGTGATTCTGTTGAATACGTTGTTATGAACAGCATTAGAGGATTTGGCTATGCAAATCATGATACAGTAGGAGTAAGCCAACATCAGCCATATCCCAGTATAGCTCAATGTCCAAGAATAGGCTTTACAAATCCGGCACTCTTTTTATCCCATGGCTGACATTTGATCTTTGCAGCTGAGGTATTACAGATACTGAGCAGTGGCTGGAGAACATTTTGATATAAGGCCTGTGTATCCCAACACGGCACAGTAAATACACTGGGAACAAAGTAACATAAGCCGTATCTGTTTCTCCACTACTCTTAACTTTTAGTTTCTATTCACCGGGTAACTTACAGTAGACTTAACATTTAATCAACTTTATTACTTAATGTGTTGATTAGAGGTGTTTATACAACTGTTGCTCATAATGATATTGAGTATGAATCTATTTTCAATGTTTTTTGAGGAGGGCAGCCTTGACTTCAGCTTTTGTTAATCATTGGTTCTCTCCAGGGCTGTAATGACTGTTTCCCTGGTTACCACATTGATTTTATGGACAAAAACCCAGATATACAAGTGTTTCCAAATTGCCAGGACTGCTGACGAATGGGCATGACTATCACTGTTAACACACTCATAGAAAAAGCACTTAAGTTAGATGGCAGTGTTTCTATAGAGTGGGATGTCTGATACTTAGGAGTTGGCGGTGGCGTCAGCTGTAGAGGTGAGAGATTAAAAGTGTAAGTGTGCGCTGTCAGCTTGTGCTGTGACTGGTGGGATAGCACCCTGAGGTGCACAGTGCGGTCTGGTAGCAGAGGCACAAGAATCAATTTGCTCTACTGCTCTGCTAAAAAAAATCAGGACAAGTCTGATTGAATAAGAAGAGTGCACTGAAAAATATCTTTATCATCAGAGGTTAAAATATTGTTTTTCTTAAAGGGAGTGAAACAAAATCGGCAAGTGGAATAAGAAAATTTTTGCTATGTATTTTTATTTTTATTTATTTATTTATTTATTTTTGCGTATTGCTGGAAAAATGGTGAAATGAATGTAGATGTAAGCATTCTAAATGTTAAAAAATTGCATTTTGAAAAACAAAACATCAGTAGTGATAGTGCATAAAGAAATACATTACTGGTTTTGTGTATTTGTAGTTAACTCTAGTATCCTAGTATCCTTTAACATTATTGCATCGGAATCCAGACAGAAATACCATGTCTAGTAGTAGACTATATCTATAGAGTATATCCATACATTTATTTAGAGTCATATTATCAGTTTAAAGAAAATAAATAACAATTTTAAGAAACATTTTTGAATATCACTTTCTTATTCCATGCTTGAAAAGCAGTCATCTCACAGCCAAAATAAATAAATAAATAAAAAAATTGGCATGTGATCGTATCCTTAGTTAAACTAGCTGCTACACATGCTGAAAAACAGTTACAATATGTCAGGACTGTCTTGTCATTGGGTCAGAGGAGAGTAAAGGCTTCACTCTTGTTTTGCACCACATCTGCTTTGCTCTACTTGGATATATGGTAGAATATGCTTTTAGGTAAAAGGCTAAAGATGTCTTAGGAAATAGTTGACTGTGGATTAGTTCACATATCTCTTTGCTCTTTTAGACATCTGCAGATGTCGCAACATCTAAGGCCCTCTGGATGAGGACATTTCTTGCTTTAGGGATTTGAAAAGATGAAAAAGGCTAAAATACATGAAATCGATGTTTTTTCTGTTGTTAATGCTCATCAAACTGAGATTCATTCATTCACCATTTTAGGCAGTGATGATACTGTGTTCACTATGCCTTATTTTGTCAGCATGTCTTGAAATGCCATACAGAACATAATGATATATAGTCATTCACATGCACGCTCTACTATTTTTGTTTGTATCCAGGCCTTCCCTGTCCTCCCACAGAAAGAATCAAGGACAGAGTTAGAAATGTCAGAGCTTATTGTTTTTCCAAAACCACAACATGCTACCTAGTGTCGCTGTGCACCTGCATCTGTTCAGTCCGTGCCCTCTCTTTTAAAGGCAGATACATGTATATTCCTACAGTGCATTTGGATTTTCACTTTTTGCAGAGTAGGTTGCAGGGAAAACAAACTACAATTTATCGGCAGTAACAATTCTGCCTCAGTATCTCGATCAATTTTGATTGTGACTCTGAGTGCCTAATGACATTTATGGCCAATGATGAAAATTTCTTGCCTCCTCAAGGCTAAATGAATTTCCCAATTTGCTGTTTAATGGCAGTCATAACTTTGCTTCTGCCAAATTCACAATTTTCATCACCTTAAATCTTGCAGATTGTGAACTAGCTGAAGTCTTGGCTTGGTTGAGCTTTTCTTAAAGATTTATTCTATGTTCTATTTGGCAAGGCAGCCTGGATTGGTAGGGAGCATATTCTCTGCTTGAGGGAAAATCCCAGTGTTACCAGAGATTTATTCATCTATTTATTTGTTTATTTTTTATAACCAGTCATCCTATCTTTAGTGCGGTGTCATATGTTAACTATTTCACTGAGAGCTACTACAACAAGCTAGTGCCCAGTGCTGAAGAATAATCACAATGCCATGATTGACAGTTGACCACCAGAGGGCGCAGCAAGTACAGGGAGCTCAGTCACAGAGAGTGTGTTGTAGGTCTGTCTACAGTTGCAAGGTCTTTCTCATACTGATTCTTGTCACAAGAATAAGATTTTTTTTTTTTTTACGAAATTTGGATGCTTGATTTGATGGATTTGCATTGTGGGTTTTGCTTTTCCCTGTCACTATGCTGTATATATGTGTGTGTTATCAACAGAAAGACCTTTGGCTGAGCCAGGCTGGGGCAGACTGGAGCTCGCCATGGTGATCCTGGTTCCCTCCTGCCTGCTGTGTGTGGGTATCCTGCTGGGGGTGTTTGCCATGCAGGGCCAGCGCTGTAGCTATGGCAGAGCCCACAAGCAGGACGCAGAGGAACCCTTGGATGACCAAATGCTCATGTCACCTGACAAATGTCTCAAAGATATGATCTATGATATGAGTACGTCCGGCTCTGGCTCGGGTAAGAAGCATTGTTACCCATCTGAACTCATATGACACAGGCCATGACTGTTTACTGCTTGATTTACCCTGTGTGAAATTTCACAGCATTGAATAAAACATGTACCATGAAATGATTACATGTGAACAACAAGCACTCTACAAGATTTTGTGAAATTAAATCATTGTGGTAATGATAGCAGAAATCTTTCAACATTAAATACAGTCCAAAAACTCATATTCTCTATTTCACAGTCCTGCCAGTGGTATAATTTGTTTTGCCTCTTGCAGGTCTGCCACTGCTGGTGCAGCGGACCATAGCTCGGACAATCGTCCTGCAGGAGACCATCGGGAAGGGGCGATTTGGAGAGGTGTGGCGGGGCAAGTGGCGAGGAGAGGATGTGGCAGTGAAAATTTTCTCCTCCAGAGATGAGCGGTCCTGGTTTCGTGAAGCGGAGATTTATCAGACCATCATGCTCAGGCATGAGAACATTTTGGGCTTCATTGCTGCCGACAACAAAGGTAGGCCTACTGCTACTGAGCAGCCCGGAGTAAATTATTTTCTTGATGGAAACTAATGAATGCACCTCAGAGGTCCAGTGCAACAAGAACTGCATTTCTCAAATTCATTGTATGATTTAGCAAAGGACTTCTTCATAAAAACTTAACCAAATTATTGTAACTGTCAGCACTGGGGGATTTTGACAAATGCCCTCTGAAAAACTCCCCCTGATTGTCAACAGAATCAGAACATGTAGAATTATAATCTACATCCTGGTGTAAATGATATGACATACAAACAGGTTTTAATGAATCAAATTAGTCAAAATGTTACATTTAAAAACAGATATATGTATATTCTACAATACATTTGGATTTTCACTTTTTGGGGAATAGGCTTCAAGGTAAATAGACAATTTTCTGGCAGTGAAAAAAATGCCTAGTATCTCTTAGTATCTCTTGTATCTCTTTATTGATTTGGATTGTGACTCAGACTGCCTAATGATATTTAAGTCAAGTGATTTCAGGTGTCTTCAATGCAGAACAAATTTCCCTGTTTGCTATTTAATGGCAGCCATAGCTTTGCCTCTGCTAAATTCACATTTTTCATCTCCTTAAATCTTGCGAGTTATCGACAAGCTCAAGTCTAGGCTTGGCTGAGCTTGTGTTAAGGATGCCTCTATTTATTACAAGTTACTGAAGGGCAGGTTAGGCTCTCTTCTTCTCTCTTCTTGTCTTGTCTCTTCTCATCTAGCCACCAAAAGCTCTGAACAAATTCTACTTCTTTTGTTCAAAATCAATATGAAACGTCTCCTTTCTGACATAAGATGATTGCACTGGATCTTTAAGTAAACACATGGTTCATTTTGCAGATGATTGTGCCAGCATGTGACTGCATTACGTGCTGTGTGTTGCAGATAATGGCTCGTGGACTCAGCTGTGGCTAGTATCCGAGTACCATGAGTATGGCTCCCTGTTTGACTACCTGAACAGGTACACGGTCTCTGTAGAGGGCATGATCATCCTGGCTTTGTCCATAGCCAGTGGGCTGGCACACCTCCACATGGAAATCATCGGCACTCAGGGTGAGCCTCCATTAGTGATTGAGTATATTCAAGGGCACTGAGCTTGGGTTTTGTGTGTAGTAAACGCTTCATACTCAAAAATGCGTTAGGTATAATGGAAATTTTTTTTACCCCAGACTTCCCTAGTAATGGTCAGCTTATATTTCCTAATTGAAGGAGTAAGTGAATGCAGATGGCCTTGGCCAATGTGTGTCTGTCTTCAGAATTAAACTGCTTTTTCATAGAAATAAAATTTCATAGACGGCTGTGATATTATCATGATTTGAATAGAGGTCCTCATGCAGCAGTTAGCCAAGAGTTGCCCTAAAATATGTTTTTGACCTATTCATCCTGCAAATGTTGATCCTTGTTTTATTACACATACATGAAGAACTTGTGTAAATATAAATGATGTTTGGAGGGGGTTTATAACATGATTTGTGACCTGCTCGGGTTTAGGGAAGCCTGCCATTGCCCACAGAGACATCAAGTCTAAAAATGTGCTGGTGAAGAAGAACGGCACAGCGGTCATCGCCGACTTGGGGCTGGCAGTGAAACACGACTCCAGCACCAACACCATAGACATACCGTCCAACCACAGAGTGGGAACCAAGAGGTGGAGTGATACTGCATTGCAATATATAAATAGTACAAATCAACAGTACATATGTGCAGATGGTAGAGCTCTCATTTTAAATTATTTGTTAACACTCTACAAAGGGCAACTTTCTCATGTAAAACTGCTGTATTTCAAGCAAAAGTCCATATGATATGCACTGAAAGAGCTAAAAGTGACTCGACTTCAGAGCTGGTTGACTGCATTATATGCTGGATTATCCATCGTGTAATTATGCATTTTAATCAGCTTCTCTGACTGAACGGCTCTCAAGCTGACATGTTTAAAATGAGTTGCCAGTACCTCTCAGCGTCTTTTGCAGTGTTTTGTTAATGGAACCCATAACCCAGATCACAGGTTCCTGCTTTCACGTGCCCCCCTCAGTGCCACTGGCTATTCCTAGAACAGCATATGTTGTGTTTGTTAACACAGCCATGAAACTGTGCCAACTGCAGAGGCCAGGATCTGTACGTTGGCGGGACAAAAACAAACTCAGAAGGAAAAAAAAATCGTTGTAGAAATCATTGTACTAAAACCCTGGCCTACTTGTGTAATCAGTTGAGCGGACTTTATTTTATCATGCTGCACAACTCAAACTCTCCCCAAAACTAAGCATAATTATTGTGTTATTGGTCAACATCGCTTGCTGCATCCGTGCAATAGTATAATATTGAGAAATTTTGTGTTATTGTAGAGTGCATTTAGAGAGTTGAGTGAAAAAAAACAAGATATGCTGGACAGAAATCACAAAATAGTTGAATGGTAAAGCAAGCCGGATGATGGCCAGTTGTGTCATTTTAGGACACAACTGGCTTCTGTAACGATGTTGCAAAATCAGCACTGACTAATTTTTTTCTATTGGTATAAATTCATGAACACATTCATATATATATTCACGCATATATTCATATGTACCAAAAGTAAGCAGTTTCATGTTTTCAGTCCATTTTAAATGACACTCTGTTCAAAATAAGCACCCTCACAAGTGGCATCAAATCTATCAATAGAGGCAATAACAAATCAATAATATTTGGAATTAGTCCACAGGAGTTTGAAAATGGTGGGTGACAGTAGGTTGTCCA
The DNA here is from genome assembly GCA_900302555.1 of Myripristis jacobus. Taxonomy (NCBI): domain Eukaryota; kingdom Metazoa; phylum Chordata; class Actinopteri; order Holocentriformes; family Holocentridae; genus Myripristis; species Myripristis jacobus. The sequence goes on along the minus strand of OMLB01015491.1, from coordinate 12,599 downwards.
GAATGGCAAATATGGATAGTAAAGAAATACTTAAAATTTGTTGGATTCCCTAAATGCTAAGTAGGTTTGGGTTCAGCCACAAACAAAATAATAATTTATTAGAATTCATACTGAACAGTTTATTATGGTTCTTATGAATGAAACGATTTGATTCCTTCATGGCTCTAAATTGTGCAAAATCAAATGTCCACGAGTGACCCTGGTGAAAGTGCAGCCAGACTTCTGGATTTACCCTGATGCCGTCTGTCCCTTTGCTGGACCTGTGTGCTTTTGTGGGCTCAGGACATCACATTTTCCCAATAAACGGGACAGAGGCATCATTATTTTCTCTCTCACCCTCGAACATCCAAAGGAAATTGGCAGAGGTTTCTGCTCATCATTATCTCTTATCGTTGCTCCTGTACTTCAGCCCCAGCCAAACAGTTGTGTAATACACAGCGTACATTCTGTGGCTCATAGGGTCCCTAATTCATTTTGAAACTCCATCAAATATCCCATTGACAGATATCCTTGTCAGGCTAAAGCCATAATCCATCACTGTGTGTTGTCCGTGTTATTTTTAGAAATGGCTTTATTCCGGATGATAACTAGGAGCAAGCTCCCCAAAAGGCGCTTCAATCAGTGTGCCCAGCTAGTCCACTGTGGAATTAAAATGTGTAAACCCTGAACACACAGTTGCCATTAGTATCACTGAGTTTGTCTCCCAGTCCTTAGTGTTTTCTTGCAGTTGCGCCTTATTTATGAGTCAAATTCACTTCAAAGACCTAAGCCCAAAGCTCCACAACAAAGCCACACATCAGAAATGGTCTGTGAGTAAGGTAAACCATAGGTGTGATGGAGGAAATATTCTAAGAAGTGACCACACTGCCATCTCCTCTCATTAGGCCTTAATGATTTTGTCCTGTGCAGGTACATGGCCCCAGAGATCCTGGACGAAACAATCAACATGAGCAGCTTTGAGTCATTCAAGCGGGCGGATATCTACTCACTCGGCCTGGTGTTCTGGGAACTGGCTTGGAGATGCTCCGTCAGGGGTACCTTAACACAAACACACACACGTACACATGCACACGCACACATTCATACCTGCTCATTCAAGTGGTCAGTGAGGAAATGGACAGTCACTAGCAAAGGCACATTACGGCACTAATCGTACATATATGGCTCTAATGGTGAAACTGAAATACTCCCAGTAACACAGCCAGTCATCATTTCACCTGTCATGTCAGTGTGATCTTCACAGACACTTACTCAAGGTTGTTTATGCTCACTGTTTCTCAGTACACAGTCACTCTCGTGCGTCACACAGCTAATGAAAAGAAGTGGTTTTTACTCATGGGGTGATAAACAAAATCTGTTTACTTGTTATTTTAACAGGACTTCATGAGGATTTCCAGCTGCCTTATTATGACCTGGTGCCTTCAGATCCGTCCATCGAGGACATGAGAAAAGTGGTGTGTGACCAGAAACTGAGACCCAACATTCCTAATCAGTGGCAGAGTTGTGAGGTAAGACGGCCCGGGAGTGTTTATCAATCTGTTTGTCGTATCACCATGCAAGGTAGTTATGAAAGCTCTAACTCTGCAGTGATAACCCAGTTCATAACCATTCCACACAGAAATGTACACATCGAGGGTTACCGTATACAGCATTACATATATTATGTCGCATTTTTTAATTTGGCACATTTTCATATATGGACATACAGTATACGTCTAGCATCTATTACAAATAGCCACATCATCCCGAATTTTATGAGTCACCAGTTCTCATATGTCATATATAAGTTACTGTACACATATATGTTTAGCATATATGGGCTATACATATATCAGCATATCCAGACATATGACTATATCTGTAACGTACAGTGTACTACAATATTTCTCTTGGAAAGGGACATATGTGTTCATGTATTAGATTTCCATATAGCATGTAACTAAATTACGATTTGACATGCTATAATATATTTAATGCGTTACATGTCTAAGTTATGCAGCATGTGCAGCGTTACCTTTTTCAGCTTTGGTGGAGAATTTGGTCAAAGTGGGGTTTTATTGCTTTTGGACCGTGCCCTCTGAGAGATATAATGTATATTTCTGTGTCACTCACTGAAGCTGGTGTAATTTATGTTGTAAGTGAGCAGGTGATATGCAGACTTATTTTCCTTGACTTTTTGCCTTTTATCTAAATGATCCTCTCTCCTTGTTGACTCAGCAGGCTTTGCGTGTGATGGGCAAACTGATGAGAGAGTGCTGGTACGCCAACGCTGCAGCTCGACTCACTGCACTGCGGGTCAAGAAAACACTCTCTCAGGTGACTGTCATCAAGGACGTCAAAGATTAGCTAGGCTTGTTCCGCCGCAGATCAGCACCGGTGCTGGCACTGGTGCAAACACAGTGACGGAGAGTTGTTGGGAGCAAACTGTCCTCTCTAGCTGCCTGAGGCTGCCCCCCTCAGGACAGGACTGCACTGTACAGCCTCAGTGAGCGTGATCAGGTTGTTGCTCGTGCCAAAGGATTGCAGGGGACTTTAAGGCAGACTTGCCTCGTTTTTGAGCTGAACTGCGCCTGTAAGTTCAGCTGAATGTTTGACAGGAAGAGCCATGTGAAGAGGAATAATATGTACAAAGGATATACAGATTGTTTTGCTACCTCAGATGTTGAAGTGCCCAAAGCTTGAAGTTGCACACTGAGATGTATTTTTGTGCCATATCTTGTAGCAAGCAGCGCTAGGTAGTGTGCTAACCGTCTGTCTCAAAGGACAAGATGTCCTTACTGCTCTGAGTGGCTCCACAGGACACACAGACATGCATACAGACTGTCCAGAATAATCCTTACTATAAAGTTTACACACTCCCCACTTTTGCTCAGTTATAACTATTTCACACGTTTTGTAGTATGAAAGCCCTGTGGATGATTTACTCCACATTTTCCCCGATGACAGCCTCTTGTATCCCTTTGCTAAATATTTTTACTATGATCTGATCCAAGTTATTGATTTGTCTTTATGTAAGAGAAGCACAGCTGTGAGCATGATTAGTTCTTACAAAAATACTGCAGATCTAAAGCCTTCAGTCAGTTAAACGAGCACTTTGTTGACTAACCATTTAATGCTAATGTGGTGACAAGCAGTTTATTATCAACTTACAAATGTACATGTCTGTATGTTTTGCATTTATGCATACTTTTTAAGAATGTTATTGATTGATTCAAATTGTGAAATCCACACTACCCCATGTACACGTCAATATTTCAAATGACCTACCTACAAGTTATCGTTAACATTGGCTGAAGTAGCTGTTTGGGATGGAATATGGCACAATATGATGATGTGATTTTAATTGTGTAAATGTAAATTGGTATCAGCAGTCAATCAGTGTAATTGTGTTTTCTTGAATGCCTTTCAAGAGGAATCTCACTTGCAGAGCACAGTCCTCAGGCTGGACAGAGATGGTCATCACTATGATTCATATGATCACTAATACTATTGTCACACATGGCTTGTAAAGCCTTGTCTTAATAGGCTTAGGAAAAGGGCCCACGTGTGTGTGAGCATGCCTGTGTGTGTGTGTGTGTGTGTGCATGAATTTGTGTGCGTTGTGTGTGTCTCTGTGCGCTCATTTCATATCGCGGATTGATCCTGTATTTAAAGATTTGAGTCGTCATCATTGTGTTTTTGAAAATTTTACTGTGGGAAAAACTTTCTGCAGTTCCTATCCACCACAGCTTTTAATTTGTCTAGTTTTACATTTGATTTCTTGGACTTGTTTACTTTCTATTGTTGCTAAAGCACATAAGCCACTTCTGTAGCAGACTACATTATTTTGCATCAGTGTTGACGTGTACATATTCTCTTATTATGAAGGGGTGTGGATGACCGGACAATGTGCACAAAGTCAGTGTTGCATCAGCAGTGTTACATGTTGAAAGTAAGCCAACATAGGCTACTATATTGGCAGGTCAAATCTGAGGATTTTACAGTTTAATCACTCAGTTAATGTTCATGTTCAA
>OMLB01015490.1:0-10989 GCA_900302555.1 Myripristis jacobus | reverse complement strand
CCCCCCCCCCCAAATTGGCTGTATCACAAAAAGTATCCATCCGAGCAAACTAAAATTTTACAATGTGCCTATTGGATAAATAAGGAACGACAGGTGAAAATTTCAGAATTTTTTGACACCCAAATGCGTGGGCCATTTGTTGAAATGGCATGGAATGACCCTAAGGACTATGGCTGTGCTGCACAAAGAAACAGCTGTCTCACTTCCTGATAACAAGCTGGGTGAGCACAGTGCAGAAAGAGGGAGACTAAGGAGTCTGTAGTCTGATTAACAGGAGGAGCAAAAGAAGGGAGTTGTGGGAGAGAGAGAGAGAAAGAGAGAGAGAGAGAGAGAGAGAGATGAAAACATGCAATATACATGGTAATACTGCAGATTAAATGAGTGACGGATGGTAGATTCTGTAATTTTGGCTTATTGTTGACTGACTCATTCAAACCCCTTCTTCCCCCTATCCATTCATGCTTCGAATCTCCCTCTGAATCAGATGATACTTATGGACACAGACTGGTGTGTTATCTGCTTTATAGGGCTGCTTTCAGGGTGGGGGGGGGTTTCCACACAAGTCTGGGGCATGGTTCTGGTCTTGTGTGCAAGTATGCATTTTCATTTATGTATATATATTTTCAGACAAAAGGCCTGATACCAGGGAAATTCCACTTACACATAATGCTGACACTGCTTCCTATTTTCTTTTTCCTAAGCGATAAATTGCATGACAACTGATGGCTCTGATGAGTCTGAATTAGGCTAATTCATTCAATAAAGACGATAACTAGCAGGGCCACAGATTATTATACTAATTTAATCTTCTGGTCAATACTCGTACAGAAGCACTGCTTGAATGAAGTGTAATACATCTTAACAGTTTGACTGAATGATGCCAACTTTAGAACTGGAAAAAAACAACATTTCACTTCCCTTTACTGATAAGGCCTTTCAGCAAGAATCAAGCACTTTACTTCCTTATTATAAACATATCATGTGGAAAGAAAGACAGACAGACAGAGAAAACATGTACATAGAGGAAAAAGCAGAAGATAGGTGGGAGTTGGGAAAAGAAGGGATTATGAAAGTATTAAAGGAAGATTAGCCTCAAAGAAAGTGAAGTCTATACTGAGACCTCATCAGGGAAGCATGTACAGCCATTCATAAAAAGAGCGCACTCTTAGCATCACTCATCAACTGTTACATCAGCTTGGAAATCACTTTGTACCAGAGTGAAGTTTGGAGGGAAGAGAGAGGAAGCAGCTAGCGAGAACTGGGTTTGTTTGTCAAACCACACTACCACATCCTACAAAATACACTAGCCTAACAATATTGGAGGTGACAGAAAAAGATGCCATCCAACGAGCTAGTGGGGGCAGGGAATAACAATATGAATGGCTACACAGCATAATTCTAGATACTGTAAATCATATTTGGCCAAAAGAGCTTACAATACCAAGCTAAATCTTTAGAAAAGGAGCTTTTACTGCAGCTAATCCATCTGTTTTTCACAAATACGTCAAAGTAGATTTCACAACAATCTCAAGGGGGAAATAAGATCTTACTGATTATAAAGAGACCTGTCGGAATTGTACCATACCACTGACAACAACCCAGACTTTAACACAACAGGCGGTAACACTGATCGCTGGGTTACAGCCAGCCTAGCAAATACTGGACATAACTACAGCAATCAACAGACTAAGAAAGAGTGGACAGGAAAAGAAGCAAAAATCCATGTGCTTTCAGCCAACCTGTATGCAGGCCTGCTTGTCTCAGTCCCTCTAATAAAGTCTGCAAGGCTGTCTGCCCAAATACCTTAGTGCATTCTCACTGAAGATAAGATACACATTCCTCTGCAACACAAAGGCACATGCGCACAGAATTGTCAAAATCTAAGCCTAGACACGGGTACAGACTTACAGAGAACTTACTGATAAAAATGAATCCTTATAACAATTACAAAAAGGGTGCGGCACATGTGCATTTTATGTTGATATGCAGTATTTGCCTATGCTGACTGTCATATATTAAAATAGTTACATATATTTGCACTATATGACTGGCTACATTTCATGGTATCTTTTTTTTTTTTTTTTTTTTTTTTTTTTTAAATTTAAGCATCCGTTACAGGTTACTTATGATATCACGTGGCAATGATAGTGATCTGACCTACAGGGCAGTCCCATTAGAGCTGAGCTAGTGTCTTTTACTGCATCTATAACCACAGACACTGCCAGGTCAAACAGTGAGTGAAATATAACTGTGCCTTACCAAACTTTCCTACGGCAATAAAAGCAGGAACATTTCTTAATTACAGGTTGTGTCAATTTGACATTTTGTTTCAATTTGTATTTAAAAAAAAAAAAAAAAGAAACAACACTCAGGTGTATCACTATCTGCCAGAGTATGATATGATAGATTTATTAATTTACAAATGCATTCAGAAGGCAGGCTGCACTACCAACTTAAAAAAAAATCTGAAGAATAAAACAAACAGGAGAAAAATAAACACCAAACTGTAAGAACAGCAGTGGATTTTATTTATTACTTCCAGGCAGGAAGAAATGAAATTAGCTGCTGAAGTGTTTGGTTATAATAAAAACTTTCAAACCTGATTCCGAGCTGTCATAGGCTCTTTAATGTTGAAAAGAATATCTGAATTTGACTGCTACCGTATAAAATCTTTAATAAATCGTTGTTGTTTCCTGGCAACACTACCCCTTTATTTGGTGGCAAACAGCAACAGAGCTTACTACCATGTGTGGCGGGTCGTCAGGTCTGACTTGACCCGTTGGCAGGCCAAAGCATTGACAGAAAATGAATTTTAAGCATAGATGTACTGGAGAAATGACATATTTCCCAAACTAAAAAAGTGCACATTAGCCAAGCTTAAATATATCTATATCTATATCTATACATATGCACACACATAGATAGATAGACAGCTAGATAGATAGATAGGGTAAAGATCTTTATTTCTTTCGACTTGACAGCTTCCCATTTTATTATAATGTTTTCTAAATAGAAATATAAAATAAATGCTTGGAGTTTCTCATACATAACACTAAATACTAAAATACAAAGTAACTTGTACTTGTAGTTCAGGTGTGTACACAAACTAATAATTTCTGCAATCAACAAGACACCAAAAATAAATAAATAATAGCTTTAAGAGGAAAATTATGGTTATTATGGGACGATAAATACATTTAGTTAACAAGCAAAAGACCTATGAGTCACAACATCATGAAAGCTGAAATCATGATGTGCTCAACAAAGAACAGAGCGAGAGGAAGGACCCAGAGAACATCTTCCTTCCTCTCTCTCTCCCTCCCTCTCCCCTTTCCTTCCTCTCACCAACTCATGACAAGGGCATGGCCCAGTTCTTCCTCTGTATCTGTGTTAACCTTTTATGAGACATCTTGACACTGGGTGAGTTCTAGCAGAATATGGCAGTCTCCCCTGGTTTTGTTTGATTATTATTTTATGTTAAGTTCAGAGAGACTTTTCAATGCCTAACATCACATCCACACAGGACGTGATGCAAGTGAGAGAATGGTCAAGTGATGTGAAAAAAAAAAAAAAATCAGCAGCAGTCATTCAAAAGGTTTATCTAGACTGAGAGAGAACCAAACAACCACTGTCATGCTGTACCCAAATATTGCTCAAGTTGTCTATTTCTGCAACATTTGGCTGCAAGATCCAGTCCATGTCCTGCACTTGCTTGGTTCTGATTTTGTCCTTGTGAAATCTTTCAGTCACATTAAGACAGGTGCACACTGCAACGTTGCCCTGTATTGCTCCCATCACTGTGTGAGTGGATGAGATGTCATGGACACGCTGTAAGAACGTAAGAAGGTGTGAGCTGAGATTTGCCTTTAAGATCAACTCTGAAATACTTGAGTACACTGGTATTTAATACTGCAGACATGCAGCAAATGGTCCAAGGTCAGATTCGAACCCAGGATGCTGCAATCATGAATCAGCCTTAAAAAGTGGTGCACACTTTTATCCAGTGAGCTAATGGGACAGCCCAATATATTCATCATATTCAACTCAACTCAGTTCACCTTCCTGTGGTTTAAATGAACAGCCAGTGTTCAGTTAGAGATGCAGCAGTGTTCCAAGACAATAAGTAGTGTGGTTAAAAACACATTACCATCCAAGCCCATCAGTGTATGCACATGCCCACTAACACTCCACCCTGTTCAATTTCTCAGCAATTCAGTCAATGAAAAAGCTCAGAAGCGCAATTATTCTTCAAGGCTCCCTACAATTTTAAATACAGTCCCTGCATGACTTTCACAACAGAGGCAGGTGGAATGAAAATTACAAAACTTCTTCAACTGAGCTGGCAGAGCGCAAGCATATCTTGGATTATCCTGCTGGCTCAGAAAGAGGAGTCATACCACAGCCAAAGAAGATCAAAAAATAAGGATCATCTCAGAAGACATCCAAACAGGCTCATTCCAAGGTCTTTTCAGGCTGGCTAAATATAGACTCACAGACGGTCTCAAAGACTTCAATGGCAAACAAAAAAGCACAACTTCACAAGATAAGTGAACAAAGATTGAGCCCAATTTCCTTGTATTCACATGCCATTCACAAGTCACTCTACATTCATCACAAACATATCCACACACATACACAGACATACATGCCTGTACATGCACAAATCAACCGAATGAACCACTAACTGGGCCTGTTAATGACAATGACAGTCAGAGAAAAGGTGAGCTGAGCTGCAAGTCATAGGAAGGAAACAGGCGGTGGTTATGGGGGATATAAATGTTAATGGGGGATATGTTACCTATTGAGATACTGTGGACTTCCATAGGATTAACAACACACTGACAAAAGTAACATTTTATTGTTACTAGTACCACAATCTGGTGTGCCCTGAAAGAGTGCTGAAATAATGTAGATTCTTAAATTGTTGATGCCAGAGAGAGTGCAAGTTGTGATACTGGTAAACAGTGGACATAGTAAATATTGTGAAATTTCGATTTTCAGCAAGTATTAACATAGTTTTTTGAATTATTATTTAAACATTATGTATATCTTCATTGAGACATATTATTTGATTGAGAATTTGTATTTATTTACTTGGTAGGCCTAAATCATGAAATTTGAGTGTTCTTGGTGGTGAACTCAGACTCATCCCACTGCATATGCAGAGGGCTAGGTACAATTGGCATATATCAAAGAAGACCAACGTGAAAGAGGAGGTCACATGGGAAGTTGAGGAGGTGTTGGTGGAAAGGCCTCAGGAGCTTTGACTTGAAACAGAACAGAGTTCACTGAAGTGTGTTTGCTGGGCTAGCTCTTAGCTAACACTACACTAAATCAATGGTTTAAAGAGTGTTGAGGTCTCACTGCATGGGAATAAGCTAATGTTAAAATTTAAATGTTGTTTTAACTGGGTTTCTTTTCTTGTAGTTCCAGTAAACACTCCAAACGCTGTATGGTAATTAAACTCCCCTTTACACCTGGCATGCAAAAAAAATAAGAAATCAGGAAGGGGGCAAATATTTTTTCACAGCACTGTATCTTGTTTCCACACTGTGTCCTAAAGCAATCAATATGGATGACAATAACACTTGAAATCAAAAAGAATATCCAGTATGCACAAAAAGATTAAGACATTTTCCTTTAAAAAAGTGTGTTGGTGCATTGCACGTCTTGTAACACTGACGGTTAAATTTGAAGGTCAAAGCCTACTCTCCCTCTCCTTCCACAGGTGCCCTGGGAATCCATAAATTCAATCATATGCAAGTGGCCATTGATTGATTTGTATGTCAATCCTTGCTGAAGCCAGATCAATATATGTAGTTTGGAGACACACTGCATGTATAGTTTGTTGGTACTGTTTGCTGTATGCATCTCCACCTCCAGACATGGCAAAGGGGATCTTCGGTATATCTACCACTGTATTTTTGGTAAACAGAATTTTGGTAAAGAATATCCTAATTTGTTGGTTATGAGAGCTGTTTTTTTTTTTTCTTCCCAGAACCGTCTGTACTGTCAACATGGTTTGTCAGGACTCTCACTAATGTCAGCAAATGTATCAAACACTAGATTTCTGCACCCAGCACTACATACACACTAGCACAAAACCATCCATCTTTAATTAGGGGAAAGGTCATACTCGGTCCTTATTCCAGATGTTGTTAGAAAGGTGTGTAGTCGCAGTGATTAATGTCTGGGTCTCCTTTGCTAGTATTTGTGTCTAGGACACATTAATGTTAAAGGGAAACCAATCAACTCTCAAGTGCAAATGACTTTGTCTCCAACACAAGCCACAAAGTAAAAGTTATTCTGTTTCTGTGACTGTTTATACTCAGCATTTTGTTCAAGATTCAAGCATGGACTGGAGCTGAAAAACAGTGCTGAAATTCAAGCATTTTCAAAGATTTCCAGAACCAGTACAACAAGCTCAGTTACATTTTCAAAGGTGTGCTAAGTATCTCAGTGCATTGCCATGACAAGCTGCTTCCTGGAAAGGACTTCATCATACTTGCTTTAATCAAAACAGCTTGTTTAGCCCAACCTATTCTCAATAATCTTCTGAACAACTTACCTGAACAAGTTTAACTAGTCAGGTACACTCATTTGTAACAAACTGAAAAAGTCATCATTTTAAAAATGTATCAAATATGACCTGATTACTCTGCATTAAGATAACTTTAATCTTAAAATGTATGACTAGATCTTATACCTTTATCAACAAAGACAAAATAAGAACAATTCCACTGTTAAAAGACCAGTTTCATGGTGATATCACCTCCTCCTCATGTTCTGTGGGTGGGGGCTTGAAGGTGACTGGGAGTCCAACAGCTGTTTCGCCCACCCACCCCTCCACACTCTCTATCTCACACACTTTCAGCTCCAAATGATTCAGCTGCACTGTTAGCACAAAACTTAGTTCAGGAGACAGGCAAAAGTTCTGGGAGGTGATGTCACCTTGGGCTCAGCAGGCAGATTCCCAGTCCTGACGTTTACCATAAACTAATGAATGGGATAGATGGGACAGGGGTGACTCAGCTGACGTCAGCGGAGAGAAGAGCCAGGACATTAGTTCATGCAGCAGTCAGCTAAGGCACCAACCTGTAAGGATACAGTCTGTCCTTTCACACCAGTTGAGGAGACATCAGTTAGGTGAGCATACGTGCCGGCTACAAACTACGACAAGCTGCAAAAGACTTCAAAGAAGTCAGAGAGGGTTGAGCTGTTGAATGAAGCATGTGTGTGCATCTGTCTTTATGCACGCAATGATCAACTGTTGCACAGAGACTAGGTTCAGTTTTGACACCTGAGGGAAGAACTCACACATACCATCTGGGAAGATTAAGCAGCACAGAAGGGGAAGTCACTGAAATACTGTAAAAACACATTCCTCCACACACAGACTATTGATAACTGCTGATACAGAGATGATGGGGACGTCTGTATTACAGAAATGTCTATTTCAGTGTAAAAGAACTGCACTCCACCTTCTTTGACCAAGGCCTCCTTATTTCTTATTCTAAGTTGAGCCTCCCTAATTTTAAGTCCCACTTCCCTTTGTCCATGCACATCATCTACAAAACAGAAAACACCCAGAACCACATACAAACTTCATTTTCTTTAGGGCCGTTTAATTAATCCTACATCATCTTATAATGTGATTTTAAGATTCCCCAATTACAATATAATTTGACAATGCCTGGGGTATTAGTTATATTTTGACTTTCCCTAAAAAGTTCCAATGTGGGTGACCAATCACTACCCCTGAATATGCAAAATATCATGTGATAAAAACAAAAGTTCAGATGGGGACACAGGTTGCTTTAGTGAAGAAGAAACAGAAAAGTCTTCCATATACCACATTTGGGAAAATGGAGCAGTGAGCAAAGAGGAAACAATTTGATTGGCTCAGTATTAGGGGGGAAAATCTTTCCCTGGGTCTGAACATGTAAACGTTTTGCTTTGTAAAAAGGCATCATTGTCTACCAGTTGTTGACACTTTAGTTAAAAAGCAGGATATTTATCTATAGTCACATTTTTGAGCCACTAATCTGTCCAAGCTTACTCTCCCTCATTTCCATCTCATCCATGTGCACACAGACACACCAAAACTCAAAACAAAACCGAAACAAAGGCAGACGCATGTCAGAAATCACATCTGTTTGAATACTTTCACCATATCTGTGTACACCAGGGGTCTTAATCTTGCAAGACCCAATCAGTGCTATAACAAGGGAAACAAAAAGTTGCAAAGGACAAACAAGACCACTTGCCTCAACAGTTTTTGTTTCCAAACATGACATGATCACAGGGCTTATGTCTCATTAAAGCCTAGGTCATGCAAGGTTTAATGTGCCAAGTCTATGTCCAAGTGAATCATCCTGACCTCCAAAGTGAGTAAGGTTTAGGAGACATACAAGCCCGACCAGTGGCAGAGATTATCTTGTAGTGCGACTAGGATCAAAATTTAAGATTCATGCAGTCTAGCACAACAAAAACTTTTCATACATTTTAAATTTTGTCAGGCACAGTCTATTCAGGCTTGTGTAGTCTGAAGGGGTACAAGACTGCTGGCAGCAACCACGGGATCAAGGGAACAGGATAAGGAAATGAATCTCAGAAGAGAGGACACGTGTAACAACAACTCCAACCACACAGATAGATCGCGTCAGGTTTCCAACTCCACTACACACACACATCACAAACACACACACACACACACACACACACACACACACACACACACACACACAGACACACACACAGACACACACACAGACACACACACAATGACACCACACTCTCTTACTCACAGAGAGCTGTGACACTGGCCTCTATCAAACGTGAATCTAGGTTTGAAACACCACACAGGACGTTCCCAGGCTCTGATTCACTGGGCTAGAGATCTTGTGCAATAACTTGTTACTTACCAAAACAGTATTGACAAGTTTAGGATTGCAATCCCACTTGCAATGCAAAAATGCTTAACTGTAGGAATGAATGCATAACTTGAACATGTTTAGGTCACCTGTCTGTGAACAAGTGACGAGTGATGTTTGTCCTTATCAATCACTGACAAACACAGAAAGAGACCTCGAGAGACAGTTCCTGATCCATTTCACAGCCTCTCAGCCTTTTATTGTCTACTTCATTCCCCAGAATGCCTGTAAAGTACCTAAATGTCAACATAAAACAGATTATCTGCCCTTACCATGTAACAATGACTAAACAGGCAACATTAGATACAGTATGAACTAAAGTAAAGTATGGCTAAAATGGGCATTGCAGTCTGTAACAGGTTAAATCCATCATTAGGCAAAGGATCACCAATCAAACATTAATGAATACTATGATCATAACACTCACACTACTTGTCATATGAATTAAAGAAACTAAATGTGTGTAGTGAGGTTTATTGGACAGCAGAGGTTTATGTGCCAAATTCACCCTACCTTTAGCGCATACTTGTCTCCCGTCTTCTTCTGGTAGATCTCCAGCACCTTGCCATTGATGCCCAGACCCAGCACCTGACTGGTGACCTTGTAATCGTCTGTTATGGCGTTCTTCTTGATCTGTAGGCTGCTTCTGACATGGAGGGGGGCAAACTGCCCCGCTGGGTTCTGCGCGTTGGACATGACTGAGAGATGAACCGCCACCTCTCAACAACACTCCTCCACTTGTTACTTATAATTAATACCGACTCCTCTTCCTAGCTTGGCTGGCCTCTAACAAGTTGTTCAACATGTAACGTTAGCGAGGAGGTCCAGCGACTAACCGACGTTTCAGTCTCGTAAAGTTTCCAGGCAGGTTGGATAATGCGCCAAGTTAGCAAGCTGTTAGCATGCTAGGTCGAGCCTATTCTTGACCTGTGATTTTTCGGCTAGCAACTCAGCTATCGGTTAGCTTATCCATCTCCGGGGGTGTCTGCCGTCCACCAGTTCCTCAAAGAGCATTTCTAGAAGTTTTGTGAAGCATTCCATAAAGCACATAAAGCGCCGAGCTTTAAAAAATAACGTAAAACTCAGAGAGTGAGGTTGAAAACGACAAAAAACATTAAGAGAAACACAGACAACAGATAAAAACTCTGACGCCAGAAGCACGCCAAACACTTCACTTTCCGACGGCCAGTCCCTAAGCCGGAGCAGGCTTCACTGTTGACGTCATGGCTGGGACTTTATGACGCTGCTTAAAGGAGAAATGCGCCACATTACACGAAAACACTGGATTTATAGCATCAAAATATTCTTTTTTTATGATGTTTATAATATGACAGCATGTGCATTAAAATTGAGGTTGATGGGGCAGAGGTAAGTAAACAATAGCCGTATTACCATAAAGCAAAAAGTCTCCACGAAGCATATCATCAAACATCAGTGAGCCCACATGTTCAGAAAATCTTTTTCAAAAACATGTGCTATAAATTCTTGATTAGACATGTAGGCTATGTGTTCACAGTGGCCTTAAAGTAATCGGGGCAAAAATAGGCCCGATAATGCCTATTAAACAAGCGCAAGTGTAAGGAGCTGCTTTGAAACAGTCCAGTTATATAGTTATTAGTCCAGTCCATTTTTGGCCTCATGAAATTCAAGACATTGAGCTCAAGACTCCTATCCTTAATCTATTGGCCCATCACATTTAATGAATGAGTGTGCTCCGTAAGTCAGCAGAGTCATCTGAACATTCCAGGTGGTCCCGACCCCCAGATTTTACTTGCACTTTGCCCCTTTCCTTTGGAGAGACCCCAGGACGCCTCCCGTGGGACACCAGCTGCCACTGCTTAAAGTCAAACCCACCGGGCAATCCCATGGGATGTTGTTTATATAGTTTCTATTTTTATTTTGTTTTGTATTTTTGTTTTCAGTTCAGCTCAGTTTCAGTTATAATCCAGAATGGCTGTGCTCGTTTCAGTTTAGTATTTATTGTTTACAAATGTTTAGTTTTACTTCAGAAAAATAGTAAAACACGTAAACACGTTGTGAAGGCAGTTGACTCATG
>OMLB01015488.1:0-10700 GCA_900302555.1 Myripristis jacobus | reverse complement strand
CAGAAGCAGGCCAGCCGTTTTCACTGCTTTATGTTAAGCGAGGTTTAGGTTCATTCTATCAAATTAAGCAAATATCAGTACTTCATAAAATATTTAGCTGTTTTTTAGTAAAAGCGACAAATCTGAACTTACCTGGTATGACCTGGTGTTGTCTTATTTTGTTGTTCTAGGATGTCAAACAGCATCTGGCAGAGGGACTGTGAACAATTTGACAGCGAGTCGAAACGTCTGTCTGATGAATGAGGAGTAAAACTGAACAGTGAGCAGAAACTGAAATAAGGTGCAGCTACAGTCCAGGTCCAACATGTCACTCACTCAGCACCGGCCCGTCAGCCGCCGGGGTTTCTGACGCTCCAAACTTAACTTCAACCAGCAAGCTGAGGGTTTTCACTGCTTTATTAAAACAACTACAGCAGAAAACACAGCATGTGGGGAATAAATATATGAAACATGAGCTGCAGCTCGCTGAGGTTTTATCAGATCGAATTTCTCGCCGTTCAGACAGCTCCATATGGTGAGCTGACATTTTCAAATGTCACAACTCGTCCGATTTGTGTTGCACGTAGAATCCTGATTTACCCGACTTGATGGAAAGGCGTGTTCGGCTGCTCAGGTGTATTTCCTGTATACAATAAACCCAACGCCACAACAACAGGGCATCATAATATCACTTCTATGCAGCCATCTCTTTGGTAACATTAAACTGAAAGGAAAGCAAAAGCAGCAAAGGGCCATGAAGACTGAGAGGGAACATCGCTTCCTGGTGACATCACAGCTCCCCAGGATCAGACAATGGCAGACTGCTTCTGCAATAGTGTTACTTTAAGACCCCAGGAAACGGACTCTTACTTTCTTGATTTGATGTGTTTCCTGTTGGAACAAGAAGTTTGGGCGGGACAAGCCCTGCATTCCAAATCACATACTTCTACTTTTTACTTTTAGTATGCACTGCAGCTGCCCTTACAAAGTATGTAGTGTAGTATGCAGTATGCATGCGATGCATACTATTGGGACACACTACATACATCATCCCTGAAGTCCGACCCTCTTGCTCACTTCCGCCGCCGTCCGTAGCGCCACATTTGAATGTTGTCGTCAAAATGCCGGTGCTGTTTCATACTGCGCTGTCATCTGTCATATTTCTGATCTTCTGTCTTCCTGTCTCCTCTGCTGTCACTGAGCAAGATGAGTGCGATGTGTGTGTCGTGTTGTCTTCTGTATGTTGGTGTGGCTTGTACACACAGCTGAGTCACGTAACTTTCGCTGCACAAAGGACTGTGGGTCAGAAAGGCCAGAGAAGCATGCTGAAATGCATACTGCGAAATCTGACTGGATGTAGTAGAACACAGTTTCCTCAAATGGGGGTACGAGTACCCCTGGGGGTACGTGGAGGAACTTGTACGTGAGATTTTTAAAAATTATATAACAGGTATAGATCGATAGGTATAGATAGGTATAGATAGAGGTACAGATCCAACCGAGCAATCTGATTGGTCAATCAGACGTTTAGAATGTACTCAGATGAGCATGACAGCACAGCTAGCCGGTCGCAAATGAAAAACCCTCATCACTGAAAATATTACTCCACCTACATCTTAGTGCCCAAGTCTGTGTGGTTTCCATGGCAATACAAAACATTTCACTGAAACCCGCATCAAAAGCAGCTGTCAACTTTGTTAGCCTGCAAAATGGACAGTTTTGTTGTCAGTTTTGATTTATTTGGCGACCTAAGTTTGGATAAATGGCTGAATGAGGAAGACAAGACAGAAGAGAAAAAGCCGAGATACGCGAGAGAGATGAGTGAAGAGCTGGATCAGCTGGAGAGGTCAGGAAATGAAGCCGGTACGGCCCGGTCAACGTCTTGGGCCGTCAAATGTCTACAAGACTACCTGAAAACAACAAACAGTTGATTTCTCAACTGTAAGTAAAGAAGAGCTAAACAAGATCCTCCGTGAATTTTATGGAGCTTTAATTTCTATAATAAAGAGAATGAAATCCCTCAGCAGATTCAGATTCAGCACCAAGGACAGTTCCACGGAGATGTGCGGCTATACGACTATGATAAACTTTATTGTCCCGCTCAGGGAAACTTGTCTGCGCCATGAATGCCTTGATTCATGGCGCAACTTTGTTCTTGTTATTAATGTGTTAATATTATCAGTTATTAATCAGCCTATTAATCATTACTAATTTGTTTAGTCTTTATGAGTTTCCTAGCCCATTGATTTAATTAATTTGTCAATTTGTTTGCATCTGTACATTGAAATGAACATTTAATAAATCAACACATCTGTGAAAATTGTCGTCGTGGCTGCTGTTATTATTGTGGGTGTTATTGTTGAGGATTGTGTATTTGTTACATGTTGCCATCACCTATTCACTCCATTTCCACTTTATAAAAAAGGGAAAGAAAAAGGGAAGAAGAAAGAACAAAGAAAAGAAGGGGAAAGAAGAAAAAAGGGGAAAAGGAGAAGGAGAAAAGGAAGGAAAGAGAAAAGGAAAAAAGGAAAGGAAAGGAAAGAAAGAGTTTAATATTCATATATAAAGAAAGAAACAAAAAACAGAAAAGAAAGTAAAGGAGAAGAAAATAGAGATAAGGAAGACAGGGTCAAAAAACCCTGTAGCAGTGTGTAAACCTCAGTTTGTTCCCTGGAGGTGACACAAACACACACACACACACACACACACACACAAACACACACACCTTCCATGTGCCAACACACAACGTATTATGAATAAGCCGTTTTATTCCTGTGACCCGCCTCCATCCCAATCCTCACATCATCTTTCTTGTTGTGTTCTCCACTTCCACATCTTTTCCTCCCATGTTCCCTTGCTCCTGCTGTCCGTCCTCTCTCAGACGGCGGTAATGTTTGTAACGCCGAGCACACTCCTCCGGTCTGAGCGGTGGCGATGACAGATCTTCCAGGGCCATGATCAGAATCTGCAATGAAACAGGCAGGAAGCAGAAGGTGAGAGAGGTTGACACACAGGAAACAACAAGTTGGAAAACAATTATATCTTTTCCAAACTCGGACGCCCTGAACAGACTTCCAGAGGAGGGCCGAGGAGCCGCCATTAACATCACACTGACCTCTCTCAGGCCGCCACCTCATAGTCAATTATTCAACCAATCGATCCTGAGGGTCTAAGCTGGGGCCAGCATTTTAGTGGTTTAAAATTATTATTCTATTATTTTTTTCAACATTGCATGAGTCATTCTTGGAAAATGAATTACTTCTATTAGAGCAATACATACAAATTTGCTCTTTGATCATTCAAAATTTGATCAGGGTCAGAAGGCCAGGCACACCACCTTGTCAGTCTTGTGACATTTATGCCTTGAAATTATTAGGTTTAATTCTGTATTCTGAGCTGTTTTGAGATGTTGAGATTCAAAGGTTTTGCATGCCGTATAGCAAAACTGATCTCTCTCTCAATAAAACATCCAAAAATGTCAAATAATAGCTCACATAATGTTAAAGGCAAAGCGAGTAGGATTTTTCCAAAAAATACCACGTGGGCACGTACAAAAATAATCCCTCTCAGTTATCGCTTATGGGTCTTTCCATATAAAATCAGCCAATTCAGTTTAAAAATCCCACTGGACCCCCTCAGAATCAGCTGATTTCTTCTCCTGCAACATCTTTTGCTTATTCGGTGAAGCCATGCAAAATTTTACATTCATCCTGTGAATATTTTCTGAGTTACAGCTCCAGATAGCTGACTATTGCGTACAAAAAACTGTGGATCCTGTAGAAAAAGAGAAGACAGATAATCCTGCACACTATTCACCACATCATGCTGCAGTCAGAGAGGAAGGTCTGATGTTTGTTGGTTCTGCTCATGAACAAAACAAAACATCGCTGAGTGAATGCTTATTCACTGGGTCAAATCTGAGTCCAGAACTGCTTGATATCCTGATTAGATTTAGACTCTAACCCACAGCATTCACGACAGGTGTAACCAAAGGCTTTCTGCAGATTGCACTTGATTAAAGAGACAGAGATGCACACAGATTCCTGTAGATCAGAGACCAACGGCAACTAAAAGTGTTACCAAATGCCCACCACTTGGAGAAACATAAAGACATACGCTCTCCCACAGTGGGTGCTTGACAATCTTTATGTGCATTTTGGATTGGATTGGATTGGATGTGTGGAGAGAACAACACTGAAGGCGCTTATCACTTGTCCGAAACGGGCAATCTGGAATGTCACTGAGCATTTAGGGAGCTTTTAACTAAATGGATAGAGGAGCAATCAGCAACAGGTAAAACTGAACTGGAGAATAAGGCATCTCCACTCAAAGTACTTGGAGTTTCATGGAAAGCAGAGGCTGATGGATTCACATTTGAACTGAGCAGCCTGATGGATATTCTGAAGGATGGAAAAAAAAACAGTAAAAGACGGATTAAAAAGTGCACCCAGACTGTTTGACCCTGGTGGGTTTATCTCGCTGTTCATAATCAGAGCCAAGCGTCTTTTCCAGGAGAGTACAGGGGGATGAAGAGTTGCCGACTGATCTGACCGACAGATGGCAGAACTTCACAAGACGTTATCACATAAAGAAATCTGTCTTTTGTGATTCTAGTGAGACAGCTTACTGCACTGTAGCATACATACTAACAGTGGGAATCAAAAATGAAAAATGAAAAATGTCATATTTTGTTTTGGAACCGCATTGACAAACGAAAAACATTCTGACAGTTTTGTCTCTTCCAAAGCCAGAGCTGCACCTCTGCAAAGGGTCACTCTTCCCTGGCTGGAGTTACTGGGTGTGTTAATGGGAGCAGTACCAGGAAATCAGCTCATAAGTTGTTTTAAACTGTCAGCACATCAACTTTTTCTGTGGACCGATTCCATGCTCATTCTGCATTGGATTGAAAGTTCCTCAAAACAATGCAAATCCTTTGTAGCTAACTGAGTGACAGAAATATAAACCCTGTTAGAGGCAGGAAGCTGGAATAATTTTCAGGGTAAAGATAATCCAGCTGGTTTAGAGAAAATAGAGACACTGATCAGTTATGGTGCAGAGGGCCAGAGTGGCTTAAAGCGGGCCCTGTTAGACGGCCACTGGAGAGCGACTTGGAGAGAGAACGGAAAGAAGTGAACTTAAAGAAACTGCGCAATACAAAATCACAGTTGAGCCTGAATTGCAAGTTGTCAGCTCAAAGGAAAGTGTCATTCCCATTGACAAGTATGACACGCTGATAAAACCGTCGAGAATAACGGCTTGGGTCTGCAGAGTCATACATAATTCACTCAGTGTGGATGTGACACTGAGACACACAGGACAGTTTATCTGCGGAGGAGCTGGATCACACAGGAAAATATTGGATGAGGCTCACCCAAGGCAAATCCTTTTCAAGGGAAATCAGCCGACTGAAAAATGGACAACAAGTTGACAAAGAGTCAAGGTTAGTTAGTCTAAGCCCCTTCCTCGACGAAAATGAATTACTGCGTGTTGGCGGTCGACTGCAAGAGTCAAATTGGAACTTTAAAATGAAACACCCCAAGATAAAGCCAACAACAGGCTCTTATTTACGTCACATACTCAGGTCTTCAAGGGACTCTGACATGACTGAGAGGAAGACGAGAAATGAAGAAAACAGTGGATCAGTGTTTTGTGTGCAGGTTTAAAGTAAAAACCAGGACAGCAGATTCCAGCTCCACTGCCAGAAGAGTCACAGAGGCACCCCTCTCTGAAATAACTGGTGTTGGCTTCGCTGGCCCACCAAATCAGAAATCATACATCGCACTTTTTACTGGTGCGGTAACAAGGGCTGTGCATTTGGACTCAGATTTTACCACTGAAAGCTTTTTGTTATAGTCCAGGAATCTAAATCTGCTTTTTTGAGTATTTTCTCTGCTGATACTTGTAGCTTGAGGGGTACCTGTTCAAAACAGGAGGGTGATATCCCATGAGCATTTTCACATATTAACCCCTTCATGCCCATGGCCCAAAATCCCAGAAGTGAGTGAGAATAACCTTGACACACAGGAATGTGGCCCTACACAAGTGTTTATGCACACAGCATTAATTTTATGGCAAGGTGTGCAGCTCATGTTGTGGCTGCTGCTGAAAGATACATCACTGCTGTCACTGTAATGTTTCGCTCACTAATCCTCTCGATCTCTACAAAGTCTAGGTGGAGACTGAAGATTGAATGACAAATCAAATATTTCATATTTTGTGGATTCATTCACCCTGATAACGTGTATCCAGAATGCCACAGTGTGATGTGTTAGTTACAGAAAACTTCAGGTGTAATAGCCGGTATCGCATATCTGAAAGGCCGCGGAGCAGCACAATACCTGTGTGACTGGTACTTTTATTGTGAAAGATGAAACTTTGCTCACTTCTTTCCTCTCTGTTTTTTCGGGCATCAGACTGTTTTCTCTGACTTCATGTGGAGTGCTCCAGGCTTTCAGCAAGGCTTTGAGAGAAAAGAGCAGAGCTGTCTTTAATGACAACAGGGGGCAACAGAATCCACATGTTTCTGTGGTGTCTGGATCTTCCCTGCGTGCTGGACGAACAGAGGATTCCAGTGAGTCATGGTATTCCTCAGGGCTGTAGTTATGGTACAGCAGCACAACAAAATATGAATACCTCACAGAATAATGTACCTTTATTATTCAATAACGTGTAGTTTTCTTTTTTTTGCATGGGTTTCAGATTTTCAGATTCAGATTTAGTACAATGTGGCCGTCATCACACAGCAACACATTTTACGACACTTAGTTATAGATATTTGTCCCTAATTCTGAAAGCAATGCAATATCTACAGTTATGGCATTCAGTGAATAGCATAAATACCTTGTCCAACATTTAAGACTCAAGGATGTGTATTACTTAATGGTTCAGGTCTGATTTACAAAGAAAGGCACTTAGGGAGAGCTGAAGGGTCAAGAAGTAACTTCGGCTTAACTGTGAGCTGTGTGTGGGGGTTCGATTCTCAAACTCCTGTGTATTGTTGTGTAAACAGCCTTAGCAAAACACAAAAAAAGCAATTACTTTTATTCCTGGATCAAACAGAGAGGGGTGGTAAAGCCTACAGCCATGCCAACTGACTGCGGTGAGACGAAAAAAAGAGTGCAGTACAGTCTTTTGTCCATTGGGGGGCAGTGCTGTGCACTTGCTAAACAGAAAGGAATACATGGAGGTCTATGCAACTACATGCTATAAAATCAGCACTACATGTCATTCCAGTTTCATTCATTCATATCAATAATTCCCATAAATTTCATTCATGTTTACCAGTAATTGCACTATCACTGTAATAATACAGGGCCCATATATTTACAATGAAGGCAGAATTATAAGCTGAGGTGAAATCTAATGGTCAAATGGTCAAAGTCCCCCCCACTTTTCAGAGATGCATCGCATCAAACACTAAAGCCCTGGTTATGCTTTGTCGCACAACGGATACGCAACGCACGGTGAACATAGCTGATGTACAAGCCCACCGGGAGGCGATGTGTCGGAAAGCGGTGTGTCGGGTTGCGGTGTGTCAGGTGGCGGGAGGCCTGGTGTAGTGTATAGCATGCGACTATTCCAGTGCATTCTATATTGTACATTGGTTAATATTTAGTGAAAAAATGCTAACACTCTGCTGGGAGCCATAGGGAGAGAGTTGAAGGGCCAAACCAGTGAATCGATTTTACATCATATTTTTCATTTCACATTGCGACAAGCCAAAAGCAAATTTTACAAATTAGACTTTTTGGTTGAAACACCCACTTTGCAATGTTCTCCTTCTGGTCCTAACAAAGTCATCAACATTCATAAACTACAGAACTGATTACTGGCTGAGTAAAATTTGCCAGGGGCGATGATATAAACCCAACAGTGCTGCTGCTTTTAGGAAAACTAATATGGAGGACTTCATTACAATGCCGGAGTACTGGTGTGAAGAAAGTCTGAAGTCTCTGAACGTTCATTTTCATGTTGTAGTGGAACGAATGGAAAACAACGCTTGCTTTAGGAAATTATCAGCAGGAATGTGAGGTTTATACATGTTGTAGATATTACACTAAACACGCAAAATCACTGGTTTAATCCTTTAACGCAAAGTTTAACTAAGGTTTCAGGAGTGCATTGAAAGTGTTTAACACACACAAACACACACACAGAAACACACACATACAGTGCCATATCTTATGACACACTGCTCTGTCATTGGTCCCCTCCCTGTTTTCCTGCTCAGGTAATAAGTAAAGCTCATTCTCATGTGAAGGCAGACGAGGCGCTTATGAAGGGTCTGTGTTATTGTCCGGCAGCGCTCTCCGGCCGTTATCGCAGCGCTTCATCGGACTTCGCCTTTGTGCTCATTTCCCCCACGCTGCATCTCTCCACACAGAGGCTGCTGCAATATCCCAGAGCACGTTTTGTTTTCCAGGCTGCTGCTATCTTTATTGGCTGCCAGCTGAGCGGCGTGCTGACAGCCCTGCGGACACACTGCTCCACCTGCGAGGACGCACACACCCCCACACACACCCACTGCGTCAGCTTGCGTCCCGGATCCTGGTTCAATTAACATTTGAAATGGACTGTGGGATTGATCGTCTTGCTCAATCAAACCAATAGGCCTTAAAATGCAAAACCCATATGGCTTGCTGTCCCGCATGGACTGTCTCCACTGCAGCCTCTGCAAGGTTACCCTGCTCTCAGACAAGCAGAGGGTAAATGTCTTCACACCGTGCTGCAGATGCAGGCCAAGCATGACCCCTGCACTTGGAGTAGATTCAGTCTATCAGAAATTGGCACAGTGGGCATTTCACTGTGAGCGGCCTGCAGTCGAGCACCGGCTTGTTCAGCAGAATGTAGGCTGATGTTGTATTTCCTCATGTTGTCATTTAAATTTGCCCAAAACACATATAAAATGTCTTAGCCATGTCATAGCCCACTTTTATACGGCAGCCAGTTTCCTGTGACGTCACGCACAGGGTGGGAAGCTCAAACACTTTAATTATCTTGCTGCGTTGTAGGTTTTATCTTTTATAAACATAACAAATCGGACAAAATGTTGTTTCACCGTTTCCTGATTGATAACAACTTAAAAGACAATTGATAGCAACAATCCAGAGGGACATGGGCTATATTTCAGGGTAAAACAACATATGTGATCACCTGTTAACTACCGTTAGACAACAGGCAAAACAATGTTTTGTCAGATTCTCTATGTTTTAAGACACAACCTGCAACACAGCAGAACAACAGGATTTGAGAGTTTAAGCCTCCCATCCTGAGCATGACATCAGAGGAAAATGGCTGCCGTGTAAATGTGGTTTATAATATTCCAATGAGCAAGCTAGTTTAGTGACTAGAGGTAGTTTGGGATATGTAGGATAACAAACTATTATTAGACAATTAACAGTGAATGCGAGTGAATGAGGAACTCTCTCTGCCACTCGGGGTGAAGGATGGCGTGCTGCAAATGTAATTTGTGGGCATGCACTGGATCGATGCCGGGGGAAAGGAGAGGAGAGGATGGAGAGGAGAGTAAGGGATAGAAAAAGAGAGAGTCATGTTACACCCAACACACCTGTTCTCACCTCACCTGTGATCCACCTGTCCATCACCTGTCCGGGCACATGCAGCTCGTCTGATGAACAACAAGCTCTTTGCTGAAGCTCCTTAAACTGCGTTCGTCCTCAGTGGCTTTTTATAACGTCTTTATCAACAATCATAATGTGATTATAAAAGCATCCGTTTGTAATGACAGACCCACCGCTGGGACCAGCCGGGCTGAACTAATTTAATGATTTTTTTTTTTTTTTGTCACTTGTTTCTGGAGAGCTCTAATGTCTTTTAGATTACGGCCAAATGTTCTGAGGTGAACTTTTATATATTCATTCATTCATTCATCTCCATCTTCATTTCATTTTTAAACTCATCACTTATCGTATTAGCTGAATGTACTGATTATTGTCTTTGTTCTTTTTTTGGATAGATCTCTTTACTGATTTTTCATGACAAAGCCAAAATTATAATAAGTGTAATGGATACAAGAAAATGCATTTATAAATACAATAAACATGAACAATGAATATGAGATTGAGATAAATTACAGAATCTGAATGGAAAAGAAAATATATACACCTTGATACAGCTTCATACAGCTTGACAACTCAATGTGCTTTACAGAGAAACAAAAACTCAGCAAAGGCACAAGTTTTCTGAGTCAAAGTGCAAAAATACAGGCAAGCAATACAAGAGATAAAGTATTTAAATTAGGCTTGTCAAGCGATTAAAAAAATAATCTAATTAATTACATAATCTGTGATTAATTAATCTAAATTAATCGCATATATCATTTTTTGCTGTGAATGAGATTAGAAATATTTAAATTCATCTGGATGGATGGAATCAATCAGTAATAAACTTTATAACTTTAAAGTGAAATGGCTCTAAGTTGTGTCAGAGGATGCTATCTGCAAAGCCTCCGCTAACCCCCTGTCCTCTACCACCGAAATTGGCCTGTAGTCCACTGCAATCCATTTTGCGAGAGGTACTCCGATGGTACGAACATTCCTTGCTTCAGAAATTGCACAGAACGGTGCTTCTATCAACAGTTCCATCTGAGCGTTTTTTGAATGTAAATTTTCCATTCATGGGGCCAAGCAGCGTCTTCTCATCTGCCTCCATCATGTTCAGAGTCAAAGGGCACCATGAGGCGCGATTCTTCTTCTTCTCCT
>OMLB01015487.1:0-24142 GCA_900302555.1 Myripristis jacobus | reverse complement strand
CTCTGTCTCTCTCTCTCTCTCTGTCTCTCTGTCTCTCTCTCTCTCTCTCTCTGTCTCTCTCTCTCCCTCTCTCTCTCTCTCTTTCTCTCTGTCTATCTCTCTCTCTCTCTCTCTCTCTCTCTCTCTCTCTCTCTCTCTCTCTCTCTCTCTCTCCCTCTCTCCCTCTCTCTCTCTCCCTCTCTCTGTCTCTGGATACAACCCTGGTATGATCCTACACCCCCCCACCACCACCACCACCTCTCTATAATGGAACATGGAGCAGGGATAAGAATAAGGGTATAACGAGAACGATCTCTGGATATGAGTGTAAGCGTACGTGCATTGGTGTGTGCGTGTGAGTGTGTGAGTTTGTGTGTATCCCTGGCTGTACAGTACAGTGCGTCAGGTGGGTGTTGTATGTGCTGAGGACCCAAGTGCTGGGGAGAAGAGCTGGAGAGATGCTCTTAAATCAGAGTGTGTAATCCCCTGTGGGGTCAGCCCTCGGCCTCTGATGTTGACTCACAGCTCGGGCTATCACACATCTCCCTCTCCTAATGCACCGCTGCCATTATTCAGCCATGTCCTGGCGGTGCCAAAATCTCTGTAATGGACCTGGTTTCCCCAGAAGCATCTTGGCACTAAGTTAGTGCAACTGTAAGCTAATGGAGATTAAGATCCTCTCTCTGCTTGGATGTATTTGTGAAATCGTACCTGGTAAAAACATAAAAATATAGGATCTTTCCCCTTGCAGCGTGTGCACAGGGGTTTCCTGTTGTTTTGCCACGTGATGGCGGATATTTTGCAACCTCACGGCCAGCTTTCAGTGGCCACTGAGGTTATTTCGGCCCGGTGAGACGGCACTTCAAAGCTCCTGGCACCGGCTGACCACGCCATTACAGCACAAACCTCTTTAAACAACTGATAGTGAGACAAAAGAGGCTGTGGCATACTTTCTGTGGGCGATATGAGCAAACAGTTAATGACGTTTACTTAAGATTACCAGGTCTCACCACCAAAGGGGTCTGTCTTGGAAAGAAAAAGAGCCTGCAGAGAGGAGAAAGAAGGAAAAGAACAAAAGGAGGCAATTCAACTCTTTAGTCATTTAGGCTACATTGTTGTTTGTCTGTTTGTTGGGTGTGCCAGAGGAGTGGAGGAATGCTGGGTTTGAGAAGTGAATCATTCGCCTGGGCCTTGAATGACACAGGCAACTCTACACGGCGCACAAAGGCGCGCAAAAACATTTCATGAATAAACAGCTAATTTAAGCAGAATTTTCCCAGGCAGCATCGTCTTGCCAGGGAATTCAATAAGTGTGAGTTGTTTTTCATAAATAGGAAGCGCACGGCATTGTGGATCATCATGAGTGCTTGATAAAATTCGCCTTTTGACTCAGAAGTAAAAGCAAAATACAGGTGAAAGTCTTGTGCTGCGAGCAAGACAAGTGCTGATTTCTGACTACAAAAAAAGGAAATCGATTTCCATAGCGGTATTCAGTGTTACTCTCTAGGAGTCGTATCTGTGCCGTGTGGAGGCTTTTCAATTTTTCCTCGGCCTCTTAGGAGCTGCCATCTTACTCAAGTGCCAAGTGAGTAAGTAAGGGGAAGAGGTCATATTGGACAACACATGAGGAGACCTCTCTGTGGTGTCAGTGAGAGGCTGAGCAACTAGCCAACTGAAGACATACAATACATGCTGCATTTACTAGAGGAATCCCGGCACTTGATGCATTCCCAACACAAAGATTTCAGCTTTGTGTGTTATCACTTGTGTCCAAGGTCCCCCCCTTTAAGTTAAGTGCAAGTGTGCTGTATAGTTGCATGGTGGGTGTATTTGTATTCTGTATCTCTGTTCCATGTTTGCCAGAACTGGAATGAAATCAGTTCCAAAGGGTTTAAAGCATTGTAAAGACACGTGTTTCATCCATTTTTTTAAATTAAACAAAAAAAAAATTACAGAGAAGTGGTGTATGAAACCAGCTTTTTATGCCAGATGCCAAATCTCTGAGATGTATACAGTATAAGAAACAGTCCTTACCTTAGCCACATAAGCTCAGGCAGGGTGTGTATGTCAAATAGTTGGGTCTGCACTGTGCACTGAATCTTCCACACCTTGAGTGCAGAAGTTTGCTTTCTAACTCGCCTCCTTCCCCCACAACAAGCAGAGAGCCAGACGACTGTCTCCGCTGCACAGACACGACTAAAGGAGCAGCGCTGTAAATGGATCCCTGAGAACTGCAGCTGATTCATCCTGGAACGTGTAATTTTCTCATTTTGCACACAAGCGTTTGGCCCTACACCAATTAGCACAGGGCCCTGACCTCAGATGTCTGCACCAAGAGATATGGTGGTGAATGATGCACCACGTGGCACACCTCAATCAGCCACTCGCACCCTCTTCCTTTTTTTTACAGCCATCAAATCATCGCCATATACATAATTCATACACCTCAGATGGAATTGGAGGTTTATTATAACCCCTCTCTAGCACTGAGAGTATGATTATATGTCAGCCTCAACTTTACTTTATAAACATAGGATGATGGTCTGTCTTTTCTTTCTATCTACATATCATCTTTCAAGAACCCTTCTGTTACACTGTATCAGTATCCATTGTCATATTAAATTAGCTTTTTCCATTTTCCAATATTAAGAGAAGTTCTCATGCATAGCCAAGGTTTGAAATTCATTGTAAATTACTGATCAGTAACCTTTGAGACTAATAGTCAGCTTTGCAAAATAATAATGATTCCAATCTCAAACCCCGTTTTTTTTTTTACCAGTTTGCGGGTACTTTGTGAAAACCCATCATCTAATGTTTTTCCTCTCATGCACCCTGCATCTGCTATCATGCATAAATGCAGAAAGCATCTTTTACTATTTAACTGGCCATGTCATAGACATGTTATGCAATACCAAATCTCACCATAGGGGGGTAGGGTCATACCAAAGTGTTAGCAATGTCACCCATGCCCTCTCAACATGAGAGAGGCATGAATGTCAACCAGGGTGTAATAGGCATTGGGGGGTAAGTATGACGTTAAGATCAGATGAAACTTTAATGATTTTCACTGGGAAATTTGACTTGGAATTATTTCTTCATACTCAGGTACACACTGTGATGGAAACCAGTTTGCAGAAGAAAATGAGTTAGAACTCCCTTTAAAGATGATTGCTTTCTTTACTTGAAATCTCAAGGTTGCAGCATTGTAAGTCCATGGAATATTAATAATAAACTGACAGTCTAACAGACTTTAAATGAACAGGCATTACTGCACCATAACCTACATTATATGAACTTTACTTGATTTTTCAGTTACTCTTGTGCTCATTTTGCAGTGGTAATCCAAATGTAGAAGACTGATGCTACATTTGATTCTTCTTCCTGTGCATTTATTTTTAACTAACTTCACGCCGCTTGCTTCATGCTTATGATGTATATGCTTACATGTTTGATGTCTTAGTGTATGCATATGCATGCATGTGCATGCATGTTGGCATGTTTGCATGTATGTGTGTGTGTCTGTGTGCATGTGTATATGTGTATGCATGTGCATGTGTGTGTAAGTGTGCAGCATGCACATGTCTCTCCTCCTCAACGTCGTCGTCTGTGCACCCCACCGGGCAGCTCTTGGCCTCCTCCTTTCATTGCTAAGAAACCATCCATTCTGTGTGAGTAATCAGAGCTGTGCCTCCAGGAGCCCAGCCAAGCCTCTCATCCTTGGGCTGCTCAAGAGCTGCTTTAATTAACCATCATACCACAGATGGGATCGATTTTTTCCCCACCCCCTCTTTCTCGCTCTTTCTCTATGCCTCCCTCTCTCTCCTTGCCTCTCTCTCTCTCTCCTGCTCTCTCTTCCATCTCTGCTGCTTCTTTCCTGCACCCTTCTCTCCCATACACAAGCCCCATAATTGCACTGGAACAGTGCCAGCCGCCAGTCGGGCCCCAGACTGCAGGCCTCTCCTCTCTCTCCCTCTGTTCTCCTCCTCAGCCCCTGGCTTCACCTGCTCAATACCTTATTAGTGTCAGGATCTGTAGAGAGCCATTGCGGATTAACTAAAGAGATGTGAGATTGATTTCTGCCCCTGCAGATAAAATTGAAGTTTTCTCCGTGTGTGTGCATGAGCGTGCATGTATGTGTGTCAAAGAGGGAGAGAGAGAGAGAGAGAGAGAGAGAGGGAGAGAGAAAGAAAGGAGGAAAGAAAGAAAGAAAGAAAGAAAGAGAGCAAGAAAGAAGAAAGGAAAGGAAAGGAAGAAAGAAAGAAGAAAGGAAAGGAAAGGAAGAAAGAAAGAAAGAAAGAAAGAAAGAAAGAAAGAAAGAAAGAAAGAAAGAAAGACAGAAAGAAAAGGAGCTGAGGTTTGTTGGAAAAACAGTAAAAAGATAGAGAACCAGTGAGAGTCTGTGACTTTTAGAATATAACCATACTGGAATGTATGCATGTGCACATGCAGGTTGTGGGTGTTTGTGCGTTCCTTTTCTCTAGTATGTACGAGGGTTTTTGAAATGAGGGTTTGCTAATTAGCTATCGGAAAACCCACTTGAGCCTCTGTCTCTCTCACAACAAATTAATCCCCCCCTTGCTTTACCTTCATTGGTTTTCTTGTGGTGCTATGTAGGCACTAGACAGACCCGTATCCCTCTGTGTTACACTGTATTCTGGAGAGGTCCTCCATCCATAAACATGAACACACACACACACACACACACACACACACATACACATGGTCAAGCACTTGCACACACTCTCACGCGCACCCCCACACACCAAGCATCACCACAGCTCTGCAACTCCAATCTGAGATTCTAATCTGCCAGAGTAATAGTCCCAAGAAATGACCTGTTCGTGAAAATAGCCCCCTATTGATTATTCATGGTGCTTGCATGGCTCCGGCACGGCTATATGTGTGTCAACGAGTTCACCGAGGCAGCCAATTGGGTGAGAGATTAACATCTATTTCAGAGATAGGTGAATTTGTTGTGAAGCGGTGGAAAGGGGGGTGCATGGGGAGTTGGAGGAGGCTGTGGGTATGGGTGGGGGTGGGGAGTGGAGTGAGGTGGAGGGTTGTCTCCTCAGGATTGTGCTGTAATCACAGGCCTCCGTCTGCATGGCACATCTCAAGAGTGGTGTCAGCTGGGCTCTCTTCTGTTTGCTAATAGCAGGGGGTCAGGCCTCTCTCACAAAGAGGTGCGTTTGATCCCCAGGTATGGGACACGGAGGGAAAGAGGTGACGCTACTGAATACTAACAGGGTGAGCTACAGGGCTGCTTATTTTTCATCTTCTGTGCGTGTGTGTGTGTGTGCATGTTTGACACCCTAATGGTTTTTCTGTTTTGCAGGCACACTGCTGAATTGCTTACAGTGTTTTTACAATTGAAGATCGTGCTACCTTTTTTGCATGCTTAATTTGACTAAAGGCCTAAAAATCAGAAACTGTAATAACAATGATGATTAGGACATAAAACAAAGACCCTTCCGACTAGCACTGCGTAGCCAAAGAAACTTTCTGAGCAAATATGCCCTGTTTGTGCTGTGTGATGGCAGGTGCATTGCCTTTGTCTTTGTGTTACAGCTGCTGATTTGTAGTGTTGCGTTTATGCCTTGTATAGCAGCCGTTTGGTGGTTGTGTAGTAGTTCACAGGTCCCAGGGCCCAGCTGCCAGAGTGAGGCAGAAGAGTCAGACGTCATTGTGGTGTGATTTCCTCCTCTCCTTGCAGATGGAGTGTTTTTGTCAGAGCGAGGGCCACTGTGATTGCCTCTTCGCCACCGGTGTCAGCCCAGGATAATACTGCAGCCGTCCCCCCAGGAACAAAACAGGATCAGCGCAATCCAATTTCTTTTTCTCCACCAAAATAGAATAATTTCAAAGAGACAATCCCTGGTAGCCTCCAAAGCCCAGGAAAAATCAAAAGACAACCATTATGGCAAAAATTGTGAAAGAGGTGTTCCACCTTTCCCCCTGGCTCTGCCAAATACGGTGCCCAGGCCTAACTAACAACCAGAGCCACAGATGGACAATGAAAGTGGATTGAAGAGCAAGGCTAGCAATCTCACAAAACAGAGCACTAAAGTGATACATGAAAGATGCATGCACACAGATTGCAGATGAAGAAACAGTGTAGTTCCCAGTATCGCCCCTCCCATCAGGTGCTACAGTCAGATGTTTACATTTAAGTACGTTGGTTTTATCTATGACTCTATACATCTGCAGCGATCTGAGTTCTATGGCAACCTGCCCTTTACAATCTTAATGACACTTCAGCAAAGTGTGGTGGCTGAGAGAGGGCGGGAGTCGGGAGGCTTTCCCTCAGAAAGAGCTGAGAGCATCTTATCGGGAAAAGGGGCTAAGAGTGTTGTTGTGATGCCTGACTCCATATTCTTGGGTCATAGATATTCAAGAACTGCACCTCCCTTTCCATTTTCTCTTCCTGTTGCCATGACACATCAGTCAGGGCAAGGAGTCCTATAGTCAGCCACCTGCATGTGAATATTTGTGCAGAGAAAGTGGTGTGAGGGCGGTCGAGCTTGGCTTGATGGGTAATAAAGATGGAGGAAGTAATGCGGGAGGAGGAGCATGAAACCTGTCCTTGTGCTACCTCTTGCTGCGAGGCCACACCAGTCCCGCGTAACCTTCGGTGACTGCAAATTAACAGCCTAATGAGGATGAAGTTGAACAAATGGCATGTCAATGGGTAACGGTTTCACACATGATCAAAATAGACTTCATCTACGCTGCACTTTTCCGTGCCTCTGTGAGATATAATTGCCGACAAGTTTGTCAAGAACTTGCTGTGGCACATCGCATGATATGTGAAGTTCTGCTATGCACAGGTGCTTGAAGGACAATAACGGAGTAGCAGTCTATTATTGTACAGTGTGAATGAATGAAGAGTGATTGAGTGCAGTACTCCACACCACCTATATACAGCAGAAGTATTGCAACGTGAGGGCCAGAGGAAGAGAGGGTGAGAGAGCTCTAGAGGCCTAAATGAGGTGAGGGGAAGTGGAAGTGTCCAGTAGGGGGTATGGTGCTGTGGGAAGAGAGGGGGGAAGGAGGGCTTGCTTTAAGCTGCGCCTGGGCCAATGCATGAGGGTTTGGGGCTAAGTGTCTCATCAGCATCCAGCTCAGGTGCTGCCAGGGCCCACGCACTAACTATGCCCTGACTTGATTGTAATTGCCTGAATTCAACTCCCGCTGCTCCCTCCTGGCAATATCACAGGCACATTTAACTCCAGAGAGCCTGGGGACCGTGCAGCAGGGCCACAGAGAGCAGCTGACGGCCTCTTGTTGAAGTCTGTGGGCTGCAGGGGGATCCTCTCTTGTTCTGTCTGCTTTCTGAGGGAGGGTCACAGGTGCACCCTCCCACCCCCTCCACCCCTGGGTGTTTGTGAACATGAAACAAGTGTGACAGCATCGGTTCTACTCTGGCAGTGATGGCATGAACGTG
This sequence comes from Myripristis jacobus, assembly GCA_900302555.1. NCBI lineage: Eukaryota > Metazoa > Chordata > Actinopteri > Holocentriformes > Holocentridae > Myripristis > Myripristis jacobus. Next base: position 16,719 of record OMLB01015487.1, on the reverse strand, counting down.
GCGTAGGTATTTGCCGGGTTCACTTTAATGACACCTTACTGGAAAATGAATCTTAAGTTAAACTGTAATTAACGAAAAGTTCATCTGAAGAACTGAACTTTTCTTAATTGAGATTTGGTCGCTACATGTAAGCCGTAAGTTATTTTGTAACATTATCCAAGGTATGCCACATGTTTCTTTAACATCATCTTTAAAATGGTTCAACAGCTGAAAAAAGAATAAATTCAAATGCCCGTGCTGGCCCTTGTCAGCCTGTGTTTGTCATGTCAAATTCAAACGCAAAATATACGCTTGATTGATGCATGTTTTGTTTGATTTTCCACACCTACTTCTAAGAAACACATTTATGGAAATGATTGTTATGCTGTAGTTCCGATAATGTTTTGGGTTGAAAATTGCCCAATCCCACATTCAAAAGTGGAACACAATGCTCCACAGGCCTAAAACAATTCAGCGAGCAACCTGAGACCACCATCGGCAACTGTACAGTAAGTGCATTGAGCCTGTGTTTTTGCCCCAAAAATGCATATGAATTTGGTGCCAAGTCTGTAGTTACAGAACGTTTAAGTTCTGATCATCTTTTGTTTGTGCTGTTTGTGATTGACAAGGGCATGAATGGAACAGTTGCTTCTTACACCATCGAAAGCCCTTATTCAAAAACAAGATAAAAATTACAAGTAGAAGAATTGAGAGCAGTCATATGTAATCTATGTTTCCCAATAGACTGGCTTTGGAAGCTGCAGCAGGGTTAACTTAAAAACTTAGCCTGTGGCGCTCCTCATCCTGTGATAATAGGCTTGTCTGTAATGACGAACAGGCTTGTAGCCAACAGGTGGTCTCTTTAAAAGACCGGAGCCACAGCACTCAGGATGGAGGAAAAAAAAAACTGCCATGGCAAAATGTGTCAGAATCTAATGTTCTGCAGAGTGAAAAGCCTGTTTTCTGTCTTTTGTTCCCAGCTAGAGATTCAGCCTTGTTCCTCATTGTTCGGGGCACAAACGAGCAACAGTCTTTTTTGACATGGAGCCACAGATGAATTAAGACTGGAGCTGACTAGTCACAGGAAAGAGCTTTCTTTTTGGAGGGCCTGGAGCCCATTAAGAGTTTGTGAGATATGAATGGATATGAATCCTCTCCTTTGACCCCCACCATAAAATGCAATGGGACCCCTACATGACAAGGAACACCTCTCCTGTCTTTTTAGTGAGGTTCCCAAGCACATTACAAGAAATCAGGCAGGGGGAAGATTGATCGACAGGCAGGGAGTATATAGAGTCAACGTGGAAGTGGCTCTTTGTTAATCTGAAAGGGTACACTGTGCCCACCCAACCTTAGAGTAATAACCACTGACACTATTGTTGACATACTGACTTTGTATTCTTCAACTTAAATCTGTGTGGTAGAAAATGAGTAATAACACAGCTATTATACACCGGGAGGAACTCAATTATTGAGCTGTAAGACTTCATATTTTAGTTGCATGGGGACATGCATCCAGCACCTTCACTGCAGGAAGCCGCGCACATAATGACATTGTGCTCATGGCATAAAATAGACAGGATAAAGATAATGAGATATTTAGTGAGCCACACTTCATACAGACGCTAGTCAGCCTGCTCAGCTCAATGGGCAGATGATGGGTGGATCCCAGCAAACCGTGCCTCGAAAATACAGCCTTTTGTCCACCTCCATAATCCATTTGTTACACTCAGACCAATTTGTTCTCATTAACCCTCATAAGGGGACCGTGTCTGAGACAAAAGCTCCCGGGGAACAATAAGCACCCCCTTTTCACATCGCCACGGCTCAAGTGCTCCCCTTCCCAGCGCATTGTGGCCGTTGTTGCCCAGAGGGTTCCAGTCTATGAGCAAGAGAAGGACATAGAAGAACAAGTGAGGTACACCTGAAAGGGAAAAAAAAAAGAAAAAGTTTTCCTCTTTTGGCGTTAAGAATGGAATATCTTCCGAAAATACAATGCGACGTCTTCCATTGTTAGTCAGGTCACTCAATCAATTACTTTTGAAATAAATCTTGACATGAAATACAAAGAGCTGTGCTGAAGAAAAGGGAGTTACAGTAATTCGTAGGTGTGAGAAAGTTACATTTCTTACGTTTCTGATATACTGACACACCTGTTGCAAAACTCCTTTTATGATTTCATGCATTATTCTTTAATAAGCATCCAGTGTATTTCAAAAATTCATTTTGATAAGGGTAATTACCTTAAATTTATCATTTGATGCTCTAAAATATAATCTGTAATAGATTGGTCAAATTACTAAATCTTTTTATTCTTTTTTTTTTTCAACATATCAATTTATAAAAGTCAATGTCCTTTTTTCATTTTGGTGTCATTTGTCTAACTACTCCTGTACTTCTGTAATAGTACCATAGGTTTACACATAACAGATAAAAAAAAAAAAACACAGGATTTTCTCACAAGCTTAATTACTCCAGACTTGATATAATTTATAAATCATTTGCTCAGTCTAGCTCTAAGTAAAAGCCTTTTATAAACACATCGCAGTGTCTACCACAGCGCGCAATCCCATTTAATGCTGGTTTGTTGGGTCTCCGATATGTTTTCCAAACAGACTTTCAGTAATCAGGTCATTTGTTATAATGACAACCATTAGGGGTGATCATTCTCACACAGCAGTAAGGCAGACAAATCAGGTGCTCTCTCTGACTCACCTCAATTACAGACACCACACAGACAAACACACACAGACACACATACACACACACACGCACATTAAAAACAAACTTTGATAGACTTAGACAATAAGGGCCAAAATGTCTAAATTGTGTCAATTCAACCCCTCTCAGTTCTAATATTTTTGAAGTCATGGCTCAGATTATTGCAAATGGTCCCTACAGTCATGTGGAAAATGCCGCACCGAAACCCTGCTCGCTGGATTTTCTACCAATAAAAAGAGTAATTGACTGCAATCAGTTTGTAAATTGTGGTTCACACTTGACATGTTAAACGCATGAATAAAATCACAGGTCAAAAGTTTAAGGAAAGAAAAAATACTTTTATTTACAAAGCAATCATATTTCACTAAACTACAAAGACAAACGCAGAAGAATGGGTGCTAACGAACAGTACGGGGATTGAAAAAGAAAGCAATGTTGTGTTTGGACAACAGCAGCGGATGTAGTGTGTTTGAGTGCGGTTAGAGCGGACACTCCGTTCCATATCCGGGCCCGAATTCGTTCACCCTCTTCAGCAGGGCTGCTTTCACTGCGCTGATCTTCCCATCCAGCTCTGTCAGACTGCAGGCCTGAAGGACACAGTGACACCAAAACACACTCAGTTGGGTTAATCGGTTGCTCTGGCCAGGCACACACAAACTTAAACATGCGTTACGCTGCACTCGTGGATGAAGTACAGTGGCGGCGTGCGCATGGGGAACACTACTAACCTGATTAGCGGATGCCTTTGGTCGCTTGTGCAGATAATTCTACAAAAAAAAAAAAAGAACAGGAACCCACGTTAGGCATTCATCATTTTTGACAATAACACAACACCAGAAGAACATACAGAAACACTTTTCCTCTCCTTTCCATTCTTGGTGCTTTAATTAACCTGGAGGAGTGAAAATAAGGTCCACACAATGTAGAGAAAAGTATATAATATGTTAAAAATCATGCTTGGTTTTCACAAAGACAATTTAATGTAATAACAAATGCTTCAGATGAGTGTAATCTTACTCTAACTGATAAGAGAATACGCTAGTGTTTACAAGAATTTTTTAAAAAAAGGAGGAAAAGGATTTTAATAAGCAAATCACTAGGAGTATATTATGGAGAGAAGCAGGCACTTGCTGAACACGACATGGGAAATATGTATTTTTACTCAACAATAATAGAGGGGAGCAGAGGTTTCTCCACTGAGACCTAGCTTTCACCTTCAAGTCATACAACCTCATGGATTCCTTTATTTTCAAGCTGCTCTATAATTAGTTAAGGAGCCACTTTGGTATTTAGTGTTAAAATGTTGTTCCTGATACCGTGGGCCAACTGTGTGTGTACAGCTCTTCAGCAAACACCAAACTATTTTCAGAAATTGCAAAAAAAGTGGTACTCTGAATATAAAAGACCCCATCAGTTTATTCAAAGACACTCGACTTCTCCTGCTCTGCTCATACAAACATGCAGTGAGTCAAAAGCAGATGGAGAGCAGCATACTCATAGAAGCAGCATGCTGTGCTTAGAAATACCAGTGTGAAGAGACATGCAGCATCTCAAGCACACTTACGCAGATAACTAAACACATGCTGGACAGACTGCTCAAGACGGGGAAATTAGTCTCCAGTCTGTGCTACGCTCCTGCAGTCTTTGGGCTGAGTATCAAGCCCAATAAATCGCATACTACAATCTTCTGAGTACACATCATTTAAAATAATTGAAATATCTGACAACAGATACTGCATTTTGGACTCAAATCCATTTACGGCAAATAGAGAAAAATGTTTGACTGAAAGTGCAGTCAAACATGAGGAGAAACAATCATGAACACCCACAAACTTCTCTCAGTAAGTGGGCTTCATTTTGCCATAAGCTGCTCAGACCTTACCAACAGCTAACCTTTATTCTACATGCTAATTTGGGCATCAAACAAATACAAGCTCCAACTGATGGAGAGCAACTCACACTGACTAACTCTACTCTCTGAGTGTTTTTTTTTTTTTTTTTTTAAATCATGATAGTACAAAGACCATTATCCAGACAATGTTTTTTGACTGTCCACCACTAGAAGCCCCCCTGTTAATCCACTACTGGTTTGAAGGCATTTTTCCCCATTCTGAATCCTTTTATCTGAGCTTTGATACAACATGTAGACCACTACTGTGTAACATAAGATGTACATGTTTGCATATGGCAGCTAAACACAAAGTTCATTCATATGCCGAGACTTTTAAAAAGGGGTTTTTGCATTTAAAATAGATGTGAGCACACGAATATAGGCTGGCAATATGATGCACTGTGTATTACATAAAAAGGCTTGGTATCGAAGGAGAGAAAAGCATTTTCCATTATGCTGTGTGAGCGTCATACTTTTCAGGACCATTATAGGAAATATAATTAAACTCTCACTCAAATCATCAAGAGGCAGTTCTCATGTATCCAAACGAAGGCCACAAGACTTACTGTGGACTGAAAATATTCTGGCGAAAGTCCCTCCAACTCAAGGATGCGATCTTCCAGCTTTTTCAGCCTCTGGTAAACACTCAGTGGGACCGGACCTGCTAGCAAACACAGCACTTGGTCAGCAACAGGAATACAGGCAATGTTATATTAGTAACTGATGCAGGGCCAATATAGTAAATCTCCTTAAGGAATGACTTAATATTGGTATTTTAGGCTGAGGAGTGTGAGCAATGTAGTGTAAAACTATAAGAAAACTTAATATGACTTATGGCTATAAATGGTGCAGTTAAATTGTAATAATTTCAAATAATATTCACATTTTATCAACACTAACAAACTGTCAGCACTATCCTAATACTAATACTCATATTCAAATGGTATTATTTTACATTAAGAGGATGTCACAAAATACACAATATGACACATTACAAGCTCACACAAATTACAAGCTTGTGTTTAGAGGCTGTCTCTTATTAAATATGGTAAGGTGGTATTACTTACATTGAAAGTTTTTTTTTTTCCGCCTTGAGTTTAATTTAAAATACACATGTGGACAGTGTTGCACTGGAGTTGAAATTTTGCATTCAACTTTTAAAAAGTGCCTGAAATAGTTTGGAAATGGCTTTCACACATGCATACAACATTTCATATCTAGCAAAGCACAACAATGCTTTGCTTCCCTAAGAGCTCAAAGCTGGTATTTGGTAAGGATGAATGATACATAACGACACATCAACTGTATCAGCCAATAAAGGACTTAAAATGAAATATCAGTATCGGTCCAAAATGAAAATTCCTGCCAAGATCACCCTTTATGCCAAAATGCTTGGCACTCCGGTGAACGTGCACATGTTGAAAATCAGTGTATTTCAAGTCTGCATCTGCCAGTGGGCCGTCACGATAAGAGTAAGCATAATAATATGTTAATTACACTACAGGAGAGACTTGGTGTTCTGTGCAAATAAGTGGGGGAAAAAAGTGCATATAATCGGTATCGACATCAGCAATTGGCCATAAGCATTGGAAATTATCAGCATATCACATATAGGCAAAAAAAAAAAAAAATTATATATATTTCTTCCTCACCAGTTGAGAGGTTTAGGTGAGTCTCGATGTTGTGAAGACGTTCCTCTATGACTGGATTTCCACACTCTCTGGCCGCCGAACCCCTCTGCTGCTCGCCAGCCTCTCCCTGGCCTCCTCCACCTCGGGTCTGTGGCCCGTAAGTGTTTACCACCCGGGTAACTGCCCAGCCAAGGCACAAAACACACAGCAGAAGCCATAAGCAAATATTACCAACACGGCCGTGCAGCAGGCATGCAGATACTTCAAGGGGATGCTACGAGACGGTGCTGTTTTGGTTATTTTTGTGGGGCAGTTTGGTTCAGATCTTAGCATTGCACTCATAATACTGCATTACACTGCTTCCTTTGCACTGTTTTGTTTTGTATTGTCTGTGCAGCACTCAATTAACTCTTGTTTCTAATAGACAACAACCCAAACAAGGAGGCTTTTTGTTTTCCCTGTGCACTTATGTAACGTGGAAAGACAAAGTTGAATTACACTGAATTAGACTGAAAATTAGAACTGGTGATTCTTCAAAAAAAAGTTAAGGGAAAGAAGAAAGGGGAAAAAAAACACAGCTATGAACATAACTGAGGTGACAACAATGTAACTGCTCCAGTGGTAACAAAGCCTACATGATCGTGAATTTTTATGATCCTTGGTCCTCTGAAAACCTTTCCAAACGTAACTCATCATTTCAAAAATACATGGTTGTAATCCTAAAAATAAGGCTGACTTTTATTTATTTCGTTGTTATTCCAATTATGTTAACATTGCAAGCCATAAATCAGTTTCTTACCTTTCACATGACTTTTAAATCCTGGGTAAGGAGTGAACACCGCATCTGTTCTGGCACAGCTGTTTTCTACGGTGGAGAGAGTAACCATTGATAAATTTGCGGAGCCAAAATACACATCCTTACCGCCACATTTATTCTATGGAAGTTGAATTACAAGATGAATTTAATAATTGGACACTAATTTACCAGATGAGGAGTGAAAGGTATTTGAACATTGTACATGCTGCCCAATAAAGTTGCCTGCTTGAATGTCCTGATTTCTATTACTGTTCTTTCACTCAGGCTTTGAATTAAAAAAGGCCCTCTGTCTCATGTTTTTCTGGACCAAGCTGGTTTTATTTTGAGGCCGAGTGTGTTAGCTACTTCAGCTCCACTCTTGGAGCAGTTCAGCCTGACCTCTCGCCTGTGGAAATCAGCTCTCTCCCAAACATTGGCAATCTGTGTGCAGGCTCCCTCTCCACCCTGCCCCCACCTCGCTCCCATTCTCACCCTGATTGCAGTCGATCACGTTGCAAAACTCCCGCACATTGTTTTCATTGATCTCCATCTGCTTGCGCTCCATAAATGCAGATATTCTTCGGTCAATCTGGGGTTGGAACACAGAGAGAACACAGATGATGATACATGGCGGATTGATGAGCTATTGATAGGTATTGATACAATGTCCCTTTTTTTTCATCTGTTTAATGCTAATGATCAGGGACAAAGAAGGTGCTGCAATTTACATTACAGCACATGGAACGGGGAATGGAGGAGGAAAATATTACAGGTAGCCAAAAAAGTTGAATTGCTCGCCATCATCAAATGATGAAGTATGAATACTGTTTGCTTGGCTACCAAAATAAATGCACAACAGAATGGGCCCTCTCGTCCTTCATCCACATGCAATCTCAAAGTAATGAGCATCCACTTCATAATCCATCAAGGACCTGGCCCTCTCTCAAAGCCCTCCAGCAGTGTGGTCTGTTTTACCCGACCACAGCACTGAAGGACCCCTTATTCTCTGCTAAACTCAGCTTATCAGGTCTCCATCAAGCATTTGCTTCACTGCATCGCTTCATGCGCACATCCTCAGGAGCAATTACTTATGATTATTCATTTGCTTGACAGAAAGCAAAGAGGGCTCTAAAAATGTCACCGCCTGAACAGCTGCCTGCCCACCTCTGACTTCCCGGCTCTGATTTGCACAATGAGGTCATCAGGCTGCGACTTGCTCTCTTCAGCCTCGGAGATGCCTCTGCTAGAGGTGGTGGGACGGTGCTCGGACGGCGTGGGTGCCTGCTCTTTGAGTAAAGCTGAAACGGTAGCATCGTCCTGGTGTCCTCCCGATGTGTTGTCCTTTACGGGTGAAGACTGGTTTCCAGCATCCACCAGTGTCTTGAGGCTTTCTGAAACGGCCTTCAGAAACAAATCAAATCCTTACATTGTTTTACAAGGGGCAGAAGGGAGATCCTCTCAAAGCACACACATACACAAACATACCATTCTGGCAACTAACTAATTATAATCTTTATTCTCTGAGAATACTCTGTAATCTTCCATAATTATATATTGTGTATAAATGGAAGTAGATGCACAAAAACATGCATTTGTCGTCTGTACCATAAAAATCAGATTCATAGACTGGTATGGCATTACGTATCGTGTAATTCGCTGTGTGGGGGCCCGCATTACCTGTAATTTGGCGATGTGCTGCTGCAGGCAGCTGTAAATATGGGCAGCTGAGGATGACGGCAAATCCACCGCGTCGATGTTGACCTCAATTTTCAGCGCAGCATCACCTAATTTCAGCTTTAATTGTGAAACACGCAAACAAAACAACATGTTTAAGTGATTTCTGAGCTTCAGTGCGGCGTGGACATGAAGCACAGGCTACGGTGGGCGATGATTTGTCTTTTTGTTTATGAGGTAAAGTTGCCAGTGAAGCCCTGCGTTAATGCGTGTGGAGCTGCAGGCTGTTTGGGCTCTTTGCAATGAACATGTAGTCGTTTTCGACCCCCCCGGACACAAACCGTGAGCGGCTACTTTGTTGCAATTTGCGGCTCAACCGCTGAATGTGGTGAAACAATGTAACCGTTTCCAGGGAGAATGGCGACAGCGGCGCAGGGAAGCCATGCTACCGCGGCCGGTTGCTAAAAACAATAGCATGTAGCGGCATGGACTGATATGAGGGGTGTCCGCAGCTACAGGGGGGGACACAGCGCACACCAACCTCTTCCTCGAAGTCCGCCAGCAGCTTCAGAATCACACACACGCAGTCCGTACAGCTGGTGCTTTTACCGGACTCATTAGGAGGAGCGCTTCCACCGGGCTTCATTTTCTCCGCCATTGCATTTCCGCATCTGCAAAATACTGCTCCCTGATTGGTTAGAACGCGGCGGAGCGTAGTAGATGAGCACGAGGCGGCACACGCACGCGCACGCAAACTCTCTCTCTTTCACACACACACTCACACACACTCAGATTTCTGAAAGTGGTCGATTTTCACATCACTGGACTTTGCAGGAAGGAATGGCTGCACGAACTGAATAGCGTGCAAAGATTCTTTTTGCAATAATTCTGTTAATAATTACATGGAGGAGTTTGATTATTAATTTATTCCGATAATCAGAATGACGACTTTAGCCAAAATAAGCATGCAGGTGATGCAGATTTCCGAGAAAAGAGAGTCTTGTGCAACATGAAGTGTTAATACATCCTCACAGTACAAATGGCTCCTATTATACATCAGAATAGCCTTTCAGCAACTGGAGGAGTACAAGGTGAAAGTTGTTGCAAGAAGAGAATAATCTTTTGGCAAATGAGGTGACAAAAGTGTATATATGCTTTTGTGCCAGATCACAATATGTGCCTGTCACACAGATATCGAAAACCTTACTTATGTCTTCAATCCAATATGTTGCATGTTTAGGATTTTCATCCAAATTACATTTGCGATCAAATGCAGTAAGATGTGGCTTCCTGTGAGACTGGACTGGACACAAGTGTGAGGTTTATAGCTACATTTAACTGTATTCTCCATCATTTACTTCGAGGAACAAACAGGAGAAAGAATGGTCACTCAATTATAAGAACATTGTCCCTCAAACCACGGTGGGGGTGTGTGGCAGGGTATTAGGATGGGAACCTGGCCACAATGGCGTATTTTTCTGCGTTGAGTGACTGTGGGAAAATCTCCCTCCTCTATTCAGACATTTTTCCCTTCTTTTCATATAATGAGGAGAGAGACTGATGAAGGCAAAAACAGAAAAAGAACAATTACAGGCAACGAGAAAGCACAACCACTCAGAGCTGAACTCAATAATGCTCTCTAGAAGGGTTAATCATTTTAGGAAGGGGTTTGAAGACAAGCCTTTTGGTTTAATTCATCTTTGGGGTGATATTTTTTTCCCTGCAGCAGGAAGGGAACTGTAACACTTGACATGGTTTGACATGCTGAGCCATTGCTGAATGTTCCCACACAGCGAGGAGCTGAGAAATTATAAACTGCTCATTTAATTTGCCTGACTGCATGTACAAGAGCTGTAATTAATTTTTTTTCTTTAAACTGCTAGCAACTATGATTCAAGGTGCTCAAATCTGACCAATTGTAAGACTGGAATTATAATGTGCAACTTGACTTGAATTAAGTAAATAAATAAATAAATAACAAAACTGACATAACCTATTGAAAGTTATTTTACGTGTGTATGTGTGTGTTCTTATAAACAAATCTTTGGGTTTACATATTTGAAAAGACAGTATGCATAATAGCTTTGCCCACTGATGTGAGAAATGTATTTTGCATGTACCCATATGTGTTAACACAGATAACTGCAAATCAGCTTTATTTAAATGGGAAAAAAGAGAAAAATAATCACAATTTACAACCGTGTATTCTTGAAAATATACAATGCATTGTGAAAGGATCTCAGCGACATAAACAATGCAAAAATGGCACATCAAGTATACCTTTGTTTTCATGCAGGTTATGTTAGATATATTCAGTGGAGCTTGGCGGGCAGAGGGAGTTTGTGTTACATAGGAAACAAGGCGCTGGTGTTGGTGGAGGGAAGGGACTGAAGAGGGATTGTTGCTGCCTCTTGCCTCAGTCACATCAGCCACCTGCAGGAAAGTAAAAGGGTTCGCTTTTGAGCCTGTCTGCTCCACAGAGGCAGATGATGTTGACAGAGCATGAGACAGAGTAAAGGATAGACGGCAGGGTCAGGAGAAAGAGAGCAAAATGTAAAGAGGTGAGTGGATCGCAGAGAGAAGGGTTGTTGTTTTTTTTGGCATTTTATTGAGAGGGGAATAATAAAATGTATTTCTTTTCTCTATAGGCTCAGACAACATGCCCTATGGCTGTAAATATTTCTTTTAATAAACTCTCTGCTTTGAAATGATCCTGTGTTACTAAAGAATGAGCAATAAAATGTGTGTGTGTGTGTGTATATATATGTGTGTGTGTGTGCATCAGGTCTTGAATTTGTGTCGTTTTGTCCTCCTCAATAGGAATTAACAGGAAATCAATGGTGGTGAAAACTGATCTATTCTGATTTCAGAAGAAAACCACTTACTTACCTGAAGCGTTAAACCATCGCCAAGACTGATGTGAAACTATGCAAAAATGCCTGATCATTTCATTTACTTTATTGTTCAGTTATAAAGAACAAAACACTGAGCGAGGCCGGAAAGAAAGCACCTCCTCGTTGCCTATCAAACCCAGTGGGTTAATGTGACAGGCGACATTCCAGCGCACTGCAGCCTCCCTTAAAATTTAGTTACAAGGGGTAGGCAGGCAGGTTATTGCTTTAAACCACTTCCAACTGTGGAGAGCATTAATGATATGGGCAGAGGGCTGAGGATCCTCATAAAGTTATTAACCGGCTTTTACGGCTGCACATGGCTGTTCCTGCCACATTTCCAATCAGCATGAGCAAGATGCAAGACCACCAGTAACACTCCAACTCTTCCATGTTCAATCGCACGCCACTTAATTCAGATTCTCTTACAACACATTCAAGAGATTCAAGAGGTCTTTTACCTGACCGACACACACATGTTTTTCCCTCAGATGGCTTTTGCTTGCACACTGTATCTGTCTATGTCTGCCTTTGTCTGTCTGGAAACTTTTTGCGTGTCATACCTGACCAACGTCACATCACAAAACATATGACCAAAATCACATTGCAAAATGGCTGTAATTCTGATGAGATAGCACAAACTCGGACTCGTACCTGCTGGAAGGAAGGAGCAAGTCACTGGTACCAAGTCAGAGCTCCTAAGTTGTCCTCTCTGCAGCTGTGGCAGTAACCTGGGGAGCCTAAATGACAGAAGTGAAGTGCAGTGAGTCAGAGTGCTCCAATCACTCTGTAGTCTTCCCCTGAGAGGCTGCATGTTGATAGTTCCCTTGTTATTACATCCTCACAACTATGGGGACTCTGCCGTCTGCCAGCACCAGACACTGATGAAGACATGAGATATTTATTATTGATAATGACAAATAACTGATAAATGAAAGTGATGCTGTTGTCAGGGATCTCAGTCCTTTCTGAACAGCAGCACCTCCACCATTAACAGGGAGCAGCTGGATTAGAAGGACTGAGAGCATTTGTGTGTAAAAGTAAGTCTGGGTAAGTAAATGTGTCGTATCTGGGTAACTAACTCCCAATGCATTTTTATTAATGTGATTTTTATTCAATAATAACTGTTTTTAAATAGTGTTTGTCATATTTCTAGCCATTTTCCTTTGAATATTTTCAGCATTTCACCCATTTGTCAGGCAGTATAACTTATCTCTGCCTCTAATACTGTCTCTCAGTGGCCCTGGATGTGAATCTTGCTGTAATATTCCCCCCTCATTTCATGACACCCTCCCTGCCCCCACCTTCAGACGGCTGCACCTGTCACCTGGGGGCCTATGCCTACATTCAGGATCAATTTACATAACCTCATTTAGCAGTTCACAAATCAGAGCCATTAAGAGCTGCTAACAGGAACCAAGGGTTCTAATTTAGCCTGCCTTTCACAGTGGGAAAATTGTTCGGCTCAGGCCTACAAATAAAGACTCAGGTCTTGGCTTTGATTGTTGATTGTGATGGTAAATGTACAGATGATTAGAACAGATTTCCCCCCTATATTGATTTCCTGCCAAAACACAGCAGGCACTGGTCCTGCACTGGGAAACCACTGGAAAGGAAGTGAGGGCAAAGAGAGTTTGTTGCAAACACGGATATGTAGAAGCATATTAAGGTATTTGCTAAATCCAGTAAAATGCAATAGTTATGAAACGTCCTGGGGTTTTGAAATATTAAATAAAAACTGACAAGTGTTCTAACATCTATTCATAATATATGGTCAACTGGTCTGTGTTTTTTCCTGTATATATTATGTAAATTATCTACTTTATCAATCCAAACACCAAATAAATTCTGACACACAAAGGAATAATGCCTACAGAAATTATGAATAAATGATGAATTCAATAGAACAATTTATTTACAGCAATTTAACACACTATACTGTTTTTTTCCCCCATCTGCTATGCACATTAGAGCCCAATACATATTCCTCAAATAAAAGCCATACAATTGTGCATGGTTTGCTTAAGCCTTAAATGCTTTTATTTACATTTGTGTAGCACTATGACAGTAGCAAACAAATTCAGAGTGCCATGAATAGCTGAAGTCAAGAGCTGAAAAATTATTTTCAATCTGCATTCAATTTGGCAAAGATGGGGCTCATAGAATAAAGAGGCTGATTCAAATTTCCACTTGTTCACCACTAAACTTGGAGGTATCGCACTGTGAATGTGTGCTTTTAGGGGGCATTTTGGGGAGCACATTTAATTAATCAACAAATCAGGGCTCTTCTCACTTGCCTTCCTAGACGCATATGTTTGCACTTCAGGCTGTAGGATAAGGAGGAGGCTCTGCATGAGATGCATCTAGCTGCCTACAGATTTAGTCTACTGCTGATGCAAAATGTGATTACATAACACCAGCCATCAGCAGGCAAATGAGAACAGAATTAACAATTAAAAAAAAAAAAAAATCCAAGGTTTATGAGATATGCACTGAAAGACCCAGACACATGCACTGACCGTATAAAAGCTCAGGGTCAAGTCAGACAAAGTTGAAAATGTTTGTGAGGTGTGATTCAGTAAAGTGCCCTGTCCAGCTTGGTCCGGCTCGTTTTTAGCCATTTCACTTCAGGATAATTTATTACAAGTGTGCAGAGCAGGTCTATGTGGGGGCTGGGATTTAGCAGAATGGTGCTTGAAAATGCTATAGCAACCAACAAGAGGTAGTGGGCCTTTGGTAAAAGCAACTCTGATTGTGTAAAAGGAGATACTGATCATGATGGTAAAACATGACATTATAAGATACGGTTCAGTCCTCTTTGAAAGTAACACAAAATAAACTAAACCAAATGTAGCTGTGATACAGGTGTCTCTCTAATGGTAAGATCTGACAACACAAACTTATAAAACTGTTTAAAATGGACCACAAATGGACCCATGATCTTACTCTGACATAAAATTTGGCCAAAAATGGGGACGATTTTGCGCACATGAGCGTAATATATCACCAAATCCAGCATGCTCGCAAAAGTCCCAGTCTGAGTCAGATTAAATTCTATAAAGGGAGTTGGACAGCAGCCAGTGCCTTGTCCATCACTCCTTTAAAAGGACGGGGGAGACAACTGTTGTTGCTGTGTCGCCTACATGAATTACTTTTAATGAACACGTAATTAATGGAAATAGACTGAACGGTTTCAAAGCAAACAACGATTCTAATTGATTTGCATTTCCCTTTTTGCGCTCCGATTCCCTTTGTCCGGCGCCTCTATTGATTACCGGCTATGTGTATCGCTCCGCATGTGTTTTCCTTCATTAACAGATAACGGGTTCCTGATTACTCCCATCCCTGGGTTTAATGTTGCTTAATGTCTACTTTGTTCCCGTGTCATGTCGGAGGGCAGCGAGAATAATGAGAGGGTGGGTGGGCCATGATTGGCCCGTAGTAAGGCAATAGTGTTTAGGATGCCGGCTGCAAGGGGATCAGTGGAGAGGTTAGAAAAGCAGAACCTTTTCGCTGACTGAAACGCAGCATGTGGCCCTGGCCCCTGAGTCTGATTCACGCTCACTTTCTCTGGTGTTTTCTGTCAAATTGCCATTTTACTATCAACACCTGACACCCCTTCACTGAACTGCCCGTCACCCCTCAACATCCTTGCGCTGTGTAGGACGGGGGCTGTTGCACCAGTAAGGAGTTTAACATAAATTTGCTTTTGAAACGTTATTCTACCAGCTACTCAGTTCTGTGGGGATTAGGATATAAGCCTCTCTGTAGATTTCCGTTCATTTATAGTGTGTAAATTGACCAAGTAAGAAATAACATAGGCAATACCCTACTGGGCAATTCAGCAACCGGAATAAAATAGAGTGACAATGGGCCTAAAAAGAGAACTACCACGTTGTAAACAGAATTGCATGTTAGCTAATTGTTAATTTAAGCGGCTCGCAGTGGCTAATTATGTCGGCAGAGCCAAGCCATTTGCATGATGGACCAGCCACCTGCCTGAAGGCGCTGCCAGGGCAAACTATATAATTACTGAACAGCAGTGGGGCAATTTTTGACTGTCGCCCCTTTTGTGTTACATGAATTCTTCGTAATGACATATTTCATTAGGGGGGCAAATAGCACCCCTCCTTCTGGTTCCCGAACAAAACATGCAAGTCTCAACAGGTCCTAATACACAGGACCTAGTCTATATCCTCCTCCAACCAGTATTTTATATTAACCTGCAGTTAGGTGCCCCTTTGCTGTGAGTTAAATGGACGGCCATGCCTTTTCTCTGCTCAGTTGAGATGCACTGGTCAAAGAGGACCAGGCCTTTTCTTAAAGTGATTGGAGCCTGAACTCATTAAGCTGTCAAATGTCTGGGCTTGGGATCTTGATTGCTTATTGTGCAGCAACATTCAAGGAATGTCCCACCCCCCTCAACACATCCCCCTTTCTGGCTGGAAGCAGAGTTCATAAAGAGCTGTAGATGCCTACCCCAATGCTCACAGATGAGGCCAAAAATAAACACTAAGGAAGTTTTCCCACTTGGATGGGGTTTGTGTAAAGTAGCACGTTTTCCCATACTTGGAAATGCCAGTATATTTATTTAAATCATATGCCAGTACGTTTTTAAAGCACCTTCCCCTCTGACGAATCAGCACTATAATATTCCTGTAATATTTCTACTGGGGCTTATGTGGTTAGCACACTGAATAGACCTAATATTATAGTGCCCCCCTAAGCTTTAGCAGTGCCATATCTCCTGTTCTATCATTATCATGTTCTTCAAAATGTTCTTTTGATATTTTGATATTCTTACAAGAACCTGTGTGTAGTATCCCTCCAAAAATCATTGAATGATTTGGCTGCTACGCCTCTTTTTCTAAGGGTTGTTTTGATTTTATTTCTGTTCTCACTTTCATTAAAAAATGTCCTAATATTGAGCGGGTAGAGGGAAGATCAATTCAAATTCGATTTAATTCTTGCAATTTGAAATAGATACCCCTGGATTACTCAACTGGTCATTAAAAGGATGCGTTATTGCCAAAAGCCTATAGAGTGAGCAGTGCGATGTGGGTCGTTCTGAAGGACTTTGTGTTAACGGGGTTAGTGATGGCTCGTTGGTTTCTAAAGGACTCCTGCTGGTACTGT
>OMLB01015486.1:0-11469 GCA_900302555.1 Myripristis jacobus | reverse complement strand
ATTAATTTTAATAAAAAAAAAAAAGCTAGCTAGCTAGATTAATATTTGCCGTGACTTTCAGACTATCGTAGTTAAATAGTCATATCATTTTAAACTTATCACAGTAAAATGATCAACAAAATTGTTTGACGACATTAAACAAATAATAATATACACGTTCAATACTTACATTAAAATATTATTTATTTATTTAGGCTTATACCGGGACCTGAGTCCTAATTTTGTGCCACTAATAATAATAATAACAATTTTAAAAATCGTACCACTAACATGTAAATGTGAGCTGGTATGACAATAAAGTTCCTTGAATCCTTCCGTTATTTGTCTCCGATGAAATAGAGGGCGCTGGGTCCAGAACTGCAGTTCTCTCTCCTCTCTCAAGACACTCCGCTAATCGGTATGGACCATACACGAAGAAGAAACTTCCGGTATGGACTTCCGGCATGGATTGGATGTATGGCAGCGCCCATGTCCGCCATCTTGACTGCAGTTGGGTCCCTCTCGCCCAGAACAGGTTCCACCCACCACCAAAGACTCATTCAGCATGCCATCATGAAGCCACGTCTCCCGGCTTGTTTCCCTCTCTTCCTGAGTCAACCACAAAGCTTGCGGTGACGTCTGGTCCGAATGGTTTTTAAATTAGAGAAATATATTGCTTTTTTCCTAGAAAAACAACAATAAATTGTAATCTGATTAACAATATTATATTGTATTCTACTCAAATTACAGAAGTTACCTGGCAACTCGAGTTGCCAGTAAATAACTGTAAATACCAAATACAATATGTTTCTGTAGAATATTTTCTGTTGTTGTTGTTGTTGTTTTTAACATTTGTAGCTTTTCAAACTATACATATTATTAAATGTTTTAAATGAGTCTAGGATTGCTTAATCCAAAACTAACTTTTAGAAGATGCAAAAAGGCAAAGTCTAATATAAACCCAAGAGGTAAATTTCTTTACAAAAATGTCTTTTTCGGAAATCATAGAAACAGGCTGTGGTAGCCTGAAAGTGCTGTCATATCAAGTGAGCAGGCGTAAACAAACACTCGGAATGGAAATAACAATGACTAAATATAACTAAAAATCCTCATAAAACATACCTCTCAAAACAATCAATACATTTTACAAAGCATATGTAAGCTTTCAGAAACTGTGGTGACTTAACTTTTTCTGAACTCTTAGAATTTAAGTCTGAGATCTATTCAGAACAAATTCAGTTTAACAGGGAATGGCATCAACTTGAATGTCTCAGGATAGTATTAAAGTAAAGCAAAAGGTGTCCATAAAAGATCATATTCATTCAGTGGATAAGAGTCCTCATCTTTTGCCTTAAGGTGAAGTTGAAGAGCCATTTAAAGTCCATTAATCGCCTGAGAAGAGAGGAGACATGAGGATTGACTGAGTTGTTCTTCTTCTCATGCACCTTTCCACTTCTCTGGCTGACCACCTTTGTCGTCATGGTGCCACTGGTTGGGTTGAGTCCAACGAAACATCTGAAATCGCAAAACCACATGAAAAGAAACTTCATGAAAACCCTGCACTCATAGCTACTCAACAAGAGAAAGCAGGTCCATGCAAGACAAACTGATCATTTCACTTTCAACATGAACATTTTCAAACATGAAAAAACGAATTGGGCTGTTGATTATTTTGCATTATAATTTCAGTTGTGCTTTCTAGGCAAGATGAACCAGAAAATGGCTCTGCAATGAATGGAATGACAAATGCAATGGAAATGTTGCATCATAATTGTACAAGGGATAGTTTGGATTTCTCACAAGACTGTATGAGTTACTAGGTAATAGTAATATATTTACATCAACACAACCTCATACACTCTTGCAATGCAGCATGTCCCTGGCTTGAGGATGGCCTTGATTGTCTGTTTGTACAAGTCATAACATCTTGACTGTTACACATGGTGGCAAACTTTACAAAATATAATGACCACCACAACTCTACTTCTCACATACTGTAGTTACCTTTGAGTGAATTCCAGTGTGCAAGATGCTTGTTCCTGGTACACCAGATTAAAGTTGTAATAGCTCAAAAAGAGTGCTGCCATTCCAGCCACGAAGTTTTGTGGAGGCACAACCACCTGACCCCCGATGCTCAACATCCAAAGGGTTACTGAGAGCACTTCTCCTAAACAAATCAACACATAGTTTATATGTAACTGTTTTTGCTGTTGCCTTCCACATAACATATCTACATGGTAAACTGTTAAATATAGTCTCAGTATTTGCAAATAACACTTAACAGCAGGTTAGAAATAAATATGTACTACCTAAGACGATTAGTCTCAGAGAGTCAGGAAGCGGTAGTGTTCTCTCAATGTCAGCTGCTGTTGCTAACATCTAAAAGACAGAGTAGACATGACACACACACAAAAAAAAAAAACATTCAAAATTGATGAAGTAATTGCCCTCTGCCAATTTGTTGAGGATAACAACATTATACTATTATCATTTTCATAAGCTTCAGACTAGTAATTTCACACTTACGTCAGCCTGCAAAATGAGTCCCTCAGTGTTCTCTCTGAAGTGTGCCACAAGCAGGAGGATCACACATGGGCATGGATCGCACTTTTCTTCTCTGATGTACTTTCAGAGGATGCGCTCTACCTCATCTGCATTGGTTCCCGCTTGCTTCTGCTGGAAATGTTGTGTCTATGAGTCACTTTGAAATGGCTGTACATCTCTTTCAAAGTGAAAAGATATGGCCATTCATTCTTCAGCTCAGCAATCGAAGGGGGTGGTGTGGCAATTATATATTTTCTTTGTGGGTAGTAGGTTGTTTTCATTAAGTTAGTCAAATGTCCCCTCTCTGCACCAGCTGGCCCCTCAATGCGGTGGAGATCTTTCATTTCCCTCTGCTTCTCTTTAAGACTTTCTTCAGTTTCCCCCTGTGGACAATCGGGCTGCCATCTCACGCAGCCATACTGGCCAGCTGGTCCTCTAGCTATATCTGTGGGTGAATTTGAGACTCTTTTCTCCTTCCTTCATCTGGACAGAACACTTCCACGATTAACATGTTCAACTCGTGATTTTATTTGAGTCAAAAGGGATCCATAGCCACTGCCAATTACAACGACATCAGCAAAGCTTTTGGGATGCTGCTTAACAATCATCTTGGCCACTGTCAGGCACTGAGATTTTGACGGGTTTAACTCAGTCAGCCTCATTTCATCAACAATGATTCGAACCATTTCCCTGCGATCTTTAGCAGATCGGCGTTTCTCCTGTGCAGTGGCGGTGGCAATACCAGCAGGCATTCTGTTCCAAAAACATTGAAGTTTTCAGGCCAAGCACTTAAATGCATAGTCATTGTGGAGCCAGTACTGAAGGTGGAGTCAGAAGTTGGAGGATCCTCTGCAGTCGTACTGAAGAATATATCAGATGGTTCAATGGGTGTCAGTGTCACACATGTTTGTTCTATAAGGGAAAAAGAAAGAAACATTCTCATTCTCCCGAGCACTCAGGGACCTAAAGCGATCGAGCTTTATTTTGAAAACAACCGGAATTCTCCTTTAATAACATCACTTTAAGGGTTAGTTTAGTTTTTTTTGTCAACGTGGGGTTGTGTAAGGCAATTATCCATTGTCAAAGGGGTGGAAGTAACTAATTTTAAGTACTGAAATTACTGTAATTGATTCACTGTTTTGTGAATTTGAGTATTTTGAGTATTTTTCAAAGTCAGTAATTTTAGTTTGCTGAGGCCTGCAGGAGTACCACTATAGAAGCATATACTGTATATATACACAATATCGGCTGAAGGGTACACTATGTTTTGAACATTTTCACCACTTAACCTTGTCCTCACACAGCCTTTTCCTTCTGCAGTAACTGTATAACTTGCATATTTTTATATTACCCATGCAGCTCAAATGTACTGTATTACTCAGCAGATCAACTTGTAGTGCTGCTATGGAGAAGTTATACATTTAGTGCCAAAGGAGGGGACTGTTTTACTGCAAGAAAATGCACTGAAAACATTCAAAACACAGCTTACACCTCAACTGATACTGAAGTATATGTTGGATAAAATACATTTTTGCTGTTGGCCCATTCACAGCAGTACATGGTGTAGTTTCAGTGCCAGTACTCCTCTCTGCTTCTGCAAACTGTGAACATCCCAACCCATATCTACTGCATTAATACATAGACTAGGGATAAGAAGCTCATTCACAATCATTTAAAATGTGTGTCTATCCTTTTAATATCTACAAGCAATGACATTTAAAACTTTGAGTAAAATTATTTGATCTGCATTTATTAGCCTACCTTAATGTGACAACTTATAGAAAATGTATAATGTATGACAGTACACAGCTTTTAGTTCCAAGAAATCAGCTTCTCTGTTCTAAGTGCTTTATAACATTATCTAAGACAGTGGTTCTCAACTTATCTGTCCTCAGGACTCACACTTTTCCTTAGTCATTAAGTTGTGACCCAAAATTTTGACTTCATGACGTTTATGTATTATACAGATGCACATTTTTGTAGAGTTGTAAAAAAAAAAAAAAAAAAAAAAAAAAAAAAAAGTTGTAAAATTTTGAGAATATTGTTGTAAAACGCCAAGGACAAAATTGCAACATTTGACAAAAAATCTTCATTTTAAGCATTTGATTCTAAAGAAGTTATAAAATTTTGACAAAGTAGAATTTTGAGGAAAAAAAAGTTATAAAATGTGGAGAATAAAGTCAAAATGCATCATGGGAAATGGATGTCCTTCAAGCTAAATATGCAACATCAAAAATTCTTGACTATTAAAAATATTTTTTGCTCTAACTTTTTTTTGTCACACCAACATCCGCGACCCATACAAAATGACCTTGTGACCCACTTTTGGGTCCCGACTCACCAGTTGGGAACCACTGATCTAAGACATACCTTCATGTTTGCATGCGTTTAGAAGTCTCCGACACTGGATAGGCGTGATTTTGGCAGAGAGATCTTCCTCTTTGGCATTTTGGAGGTCAGATGCAGATTCCACTCCGATGCTTGTCAACTTGTTCAGGAGGGACTGCAGTCTGTCCTCTGGTAAGCAAGGTAACACTGCCAACTCAGCTTGTCTTATGTCCTCCATCTGTGAAGACATGTCTTTACATATCTAAGAGGGAGTGATGAAATACTATCACTGATGTGCCATTTAGCTTGTACACCATCAATGGATAATAATCAAGGAGGTCTTCTTGCTTAACACACATGTAGGCTCTGTCCCAATTCAAAGGTTGTATGCTACCCAGGTCGTATTTGTAGGCTGCTTATGTCACGGCGGCGCAACAAGTGCTGTCCCAATTCAATTTTACCATGCAGGGTCCTGCAAATGCAGCCGACTGATCCAGCCTATTTTTAATTTGCAGGATACACCTCCACGATGCTTCACGGCCAACATTACAGCCTACTTCCTAGGGTACGTTCTGGTGCAGTTGAATTTCTGGATCAGCCACCATTGCTGGAATTATTAAGCATGTTTTAGACCGTCTTAATGTTTATATCATGACGTTTTCATACCTATAATTACCACCATAGATTCAGTTTAGCTGTTAACTGTATCCGAACAATGCCTGTAAATGCATTAGTTAGATGAGTTACATAGGCATCCACAAACGGATGAGAGGTCCAAACTGGAGAATGAGCTCCGGATAATGACAAAGATAATGGTGCAGAAACAGCTCTACTCTGGACTGGATATATTCCTGAATGAGGACATTCAAGAAGGCAATCTGATCAGCAGTAATTGCTGGCACACAAACATAAGCAAACATCTCTCTCATAAGCAAAAGCAACTTCCAAACACCATTTTTGCCAGGATTCTTGATCCTGTCCTCAATTAATAGAGGCAGTACTCTCAACACCAATTCTGGACAGCATGACCACTCAGTTTCTCACTACCAGGGCTGAACTCTGGAGGTTTGTCATCTGCTTCTTTTTCAAGGTAGCAAAACTGACTTATGCTTCTGTTCAAATCTACATAAGTGAACTGTTTTTCATTGTTTACCAAGTGGTTGATACACAACGCCAAGTCACCAGAGACAACGACTTTGAATAGGTCATGTCCGAGACATGGCGAAAGACCAGGCTGGCAAACATGAAAATAATGTAGTTGGTTGTCGCAAAACCTACAAAAAAGGGAACTCTTGCTAAAATTTTCCACAAAGCCACCAATACTGTGAGAACCGAGATTATCTCCAGCTATAGCAAATACACAACCATTGATAACTTTGCCATCCCTCAGAGTGACACCACAGTCCTCTAAATCTTTGAGATCTTTCACCAGTGGACTGAAAACAATTTCTTGTCCAAAAAAACTTGAAATCGTGTTCCCTGCAGAGAAGAACAAGCTGCATGTGATCAATACTTGATCTGCTGTTGGGCAAAATGTTGCCAACTGTCAGATAAACAGCCAGTACCTTATGTTTTTTCTGGCCTGATCCTACAGGATTGACAACCTCAAAAGCATCTTGATAAAGGAACGAGGCTACAGAAGATGTTTCTGTTTTAAGTAACACATTATTAGTAGTAATCTGTCCATCCCATACATCTTCAAACATATCACAGGTAGAATGGCAAGAATGGGCCTTTTCATACTGCTTTTTAAATGCCTCATATTCAAAGAGAGAATTGAGAGTTTCCTTTATCGGCACATACTGTGCAAAGCACTCTTCCTGATTCATTTGGACCTAAATACAAAGGCAGGGGTTCAACATAATTGAAGCTGTTTTTAAACACTGACTTGCGACGCTGATCTGTGTGTAAAATATTGTTACTCTTTTTTAATATCATCTTTTTAATATCATCTTTGTTGAGCTCCTCAATTACATCTGTAATAGTCATGTCAGGCACTCCAAACACAGACAATTTCTCTTTGAGTTTTGAAAAGAGATGCGACTAAGCAAGATCATGAACTTCTTGGACCTCTTCAATAACAGTCTGAATTACTGACACTGGCAAAAGTAGCTTAGCCTGAAGATTCAAATAAAACATAGACAAGTTCTTCAAAAACAGGTTTTCATCCACACTTTGATAAAGTTCACTTGTCTCTGGCTGCTCATCTATCTCAATGAGAGAGGGCTGGCTGACAGATGAGTCCCTCCTCTCTGCTTGGAGGTGGGGTAATTAGTGAAATCACCTGGTGGAGTTTTCGGTTGGAATGAAAACTTGCAGCCTCTCAGCCCTTCATGGCACCAGTTTGACATCCCTGGTTTAGGGTTCTGTAAAATGCTAAAGGTTCTTCATGTTTATTGGAGTTATATGGTGGCGGCAGCATGAAATTAGAACTGCAGCTAACAATTATTTTCATTCTGGATGAATCTGCAGATTATTTTATCCATGAATGGATTAATGTCTTGGTCTATAAACCATCAGAAAACAGTGAAACATGCCCATCACAGCTGATATTTTTAATACCTCATCTGGAACCCGATGAAGGAAAAAGGAAAATCCAGACACGGCCAACATGTTTATGTTGTTTTTCAACCTGCCTATAAAAATTTGATTTGAAATTCTCAAAGAACCATTTATTCTGAAAAATTACTGAGGAACCATTTAAAAAGGTTTTTAACTGAACCAGGCTGGCCCACCAAGAACTTTCTTAAAAATGGTTCTTTAAAGAACCTATTTTTACTAAAAAAAAAATTTAAAAGAGAGAAGAGGGAACCATTTCTTGATGGTTCTTTGAAGTGCCTTTAGGAGTTCTTTAAAGAACCATCTGTGCAAATGGTTCTTAAAAGAACATCTTGCTAAAAGGTTCTTTGTGGAACCAAAAATGGTTCTTGTGTGGCATCATTCTGAATAACCATTTTTGGTTCCAGTTAGCACCTTTATTTTTCAGTGTGTATTGTGTTTAGTGTTTGTCAGCAAATCCCCACTGTTTCATGTTTTTGCTCCCAAAAACCTGCTCACTTTAGGAGTCAGGCAAACATGAGATCAGGGCCAAATTTTCCAGCTTGATCAAAACTCTACCAGAGGCACACCTCTAAATAAACACACACAGATACAGAAAACATGTACACCTGAACACACATCTACCTCATACCAGGCCAACATAAACCTGTAACTGTCACCTTGCACACACACCTCATCACTCATCCTCCACACTGACTCAGTACCATGGAATGTGTTTGGGAGGCCAAGAAGGAGACACCTTGCTCTCTACCCACGATACCTCATTCAGCCTGAGATGGGCATGAATCAGATGGTGTCAGTGCGCTCTGATGACAGACAGTCAGTGTTGGCCCCACACTGTCAGTGATGAGGCACGCAGCCACTTGACACTGGCTTATCACGTGAATGTGAGTCATGAACACAAATCACATCGGGGAAAACATTATGGCAACATTCTCCATTTTAGGAAGAGCTTAGGGGCGATGAGAAAAGGCGTCCAAGGCCAAATAATGGTCCTCTTGCCATATCTCCAACTTTGTCATGACAGTAATTATGTTTTGAGAAGCACTTACGGAAAAACACCTAGAAAATTTGAAAACTGATAAAAAAAAAAAAGTCCTGGAATTATTAGCAAGATCCTGGAAAATGTAGCTGAGATAACATAATAAAATGTTTTCTTCATTTCACATTGCATATATTTTGCTGCACAGTCACACCCAGCAATTATGTTTTGACATACTGCCATCACATGTATGGAAAGCCAAATAGGCCAAAAAAAATTATAACTTACAATTAGATCAGCACAACATGTTTGCACATACTTTTCAAACACATAAATATGTTGCACCATGCACACTGTGTAATTTGAAATGTCAGTTCAAAGCAGATTTGTGCTTTTTGTCCATTTTGAATCATTCTGACTCTCTGTGAGCAACTGCTAGCATGCACAGAGGCCAATGAATATGTCCTTTAAATCCTAGTAAATGATTTCCTAAGAAGAGTGGGAACCCTGTACTGAGCATGACTGGAGACCAGAGACTTGAATTATACAGCTTTTAAAATTGAACTTTAAATGGGACTGATAGCAATTTGCTGTTGTAATACTGCAGAAATTATGAACCCACTTTTTTTTTTTTATTATTATTTTTTTTTGCATTGTATTAGAAATGGCTGGTCTAATCCACATTACAATGTCTATCAATAAATAAGTTCATAAATAAGTTCATGCAAATGGATAAGTCCATGTAGATAAATAAAATAATAAATAAACAAACAAACAAACAGTTGTAAATGTATTAAAATGTGTAATTCTTGAAGTTAAAAGTGTGATTGTTACTAACTCAATGTAAGCCGTTAAAAATATCCCTATGCAAAGTCAAAGAGAGGTAACTTCCCCTTTAAGACACTGAGCCGCGCGCAGAGCAGGGAGAGCAGCAGAGGAGGAAACGCGAGAGAAGACGTTAGGTAGCTAACCAAAAATACTGTGAGAAATGTCCAACCGAACATCTTGGGTTGATTAGTCTATCCAGATAGTGTTGAAGATTTTGCCCAACTGAACTGTGACGGTTTTGGTGAGTTATTGTGTTGTTTTCTCCTCATTTGCTTGTAATGTAGTTGTGCAAGCGGAGAGTTGACAAGGTAAAATGTGTGAACAGAGAGGAAAAAAGACGAACACAAAACAATTCATGGTTATTACATTCCCGTTTATTAGGAAACCAAATGTAAGAAATTCTGTTTGATATATTGAACTTTATTTGAAGGAAAAAAACGAAGTAGCCAACTTTAGAAATGCTGACAGCGCAGGATAAAAAGCACTGCTCTTTCACCATTTTCTGTTTAGATGTAAGACATGCAGCAGCATATCGTTTTGGTTAGTGCGCTGTCGGATGGACTGTCACATGTTCATGGAGATTTTTTTCAGTGAGCTGTCATTCAGGTCAGGTTTTTTGTCCCAATATTCCATACTGGGAGCTGGACACTGTACAGTGCGAGGGTGCGGCTGGAGCTGCACACATGATGGGAGCCAAGGCTAGGGCCTCGTACCTGGGATCTGCTGCCAGCCACACCTGCTGCTGCTGATCACCACCCTGCCAGTGGGTAGGACCGACATTTCCCCTTCATTTGACCACTGATCTGACATATCTACTTGGATTTGGACTGAATTGAGAGGACAATTACCAGAGATTATTTTACATTTTGATATTTTATTTTCATAATTGTCAAAATTAATGTGTTTATTTGAAAGTGTGTATCTGGTTTATTGAAATCTGAGAAAAGTGAATTCTGTGTATTATCTGGAAAAAGAAAAGAGCGGCTAATCTACAAAAGGTTACAACTGATACTTACCTGAAAACAATATTTAAAGGCTCACTTTCCTGTTAACATGTGAAAAGAAAAATAAGAGTTAATTCAGGAAATTAACTAAAATAAGTGCACCCTGTAAAACCAAAAAGAAAGAGATTGAACTAGGAATTGAGACCGGTCTAATTGAATCGAATCTAATCTAATCCAGTCTAGTCTAGTCTAACTAGTCTACTCAAGCCCAACTAACCTAATAAATCTTAACTATTCTGATCTGCTCTAACCTAGGTTATACAGTGCATCTGGAAAGTATTCACAGCGCTTCACTTTTTCCACATTTTGTTATGTTAGCCTTATTCCAAAATGGATTAAATTAATTTTTATCCTCAAAATTCTACACACAACACCCCATAATGACAATGTGAAAAAAGTTTTTTTTGAAATTTTTGCAAATTTATTAAAAATAAAAAAACTGAGAAATCACATGTACATAAATATTCACAGTCTTTGCTCAATACTTTGTTGATGCCCCTTTGGCAGCAATTACAGCCTCAAGTCTTTTTGAATATGATGCCACAAGCTTGGCACACCTATCTCTTTGCAGCACCTCTCAAGCTCCATCAGGTTGGATGGGAAGCGTCGGTGCACTGCCATTTTCAGAGATCTCCAGAGATGTTCAATCAGATTCAAGTTTGGGCTCTGGCTAGGCCACTCAAGGACATTCACAGTAGAGTTCTCATATTCTACCCGAACCCGACCTGAAATTTTAGGCCCAACCCGACCCGAAAATGTCGGGTTGGGCCTAAAATTTACGTGAATTGGGCGGGTCGGGTCGGGCTTCGGGTTCTGTGGGGGATTTTTTTTTTTTTAAATAAAAAAATAGAATTATGTGTTGTGTTATTGATTATGACGTTTCATTTTTATGTGACTGGTGGAGAGAGTTGGATTGGATTTGGAGGCTTAACTTTCAGTGACAGACAACCAGCTGTGCGAGCGCAGCGCAAACAAGTGAGAGAGAGTTGCAGCAGCATCCCGCTGTACTGGCAGACTCGGCAGAGTGACAGAGCGGCCAATTTCTCCACCAATTTAGCCATTCAATCTACAAGCCCACTGAAGTCTTCAAAGCATCACAATCCAACACTTTTAGAACTTGTAGATCGGTTCAGGATTATTATGGAGTTAAAGTATCGTTTGCTGTGTGATATCTGATACATTGCTTAATATTCAATCAATAATAATGACTTAGGAAGAACAAAGCCTTTATAGTATTTATTTATT
>OMLB01015485.1:2490-13535 GCA_900302555.1 Myripristis jacobus | reverse complement strand
TATCCAAGCATATGGTCACTCTGTGACTGCACAGATGCCATTAATGCTGTGTGACACTGAGAGGTTTGCCTTTGAATTTATGTCTGATTCTCATTCTGCAGTGCCTCGATGGCGCTGCCTGCCTCCACCATTATGCTACTGGTTTTAAGCTCTTAATGATGACACTGGCCCACTAAAGTTGGAGATTATTCCTTGCATGTGCCAGAGAGATAGGACAGATTATCTCTGCATAGATATTTCCGCACTACTGTAACTTGGTGCTAGTGGTCTCAGTTTCCCCGGCAGCCTAATGTTCGCCTGCATGCTGCTGAAAGCTTTAGTTTATTCATGATATCAGAACATGGCACTTTTCCTGCAAGCTTTCCAAAATGAGTTACATAACAAAACAACTGCAGTGCTAATGCTGCTAACATCAACAAAATGTATTCGGTTTGTCATCAAAGATACAGAGAGACTACAGAGCAGTGAGTGTGTGCTCTTCAGCGACCTCGTATCAGGATTAACTCTGTTTTAGGTCAGATAAAATCTGCTTATTATAGATGGCATAAAAGTGTCATTGCTCCTGGGACAGACACTGACCACTAACGCCACTGGAAGTGCCTAAAGAACTAGGGCTCTGCGCGCGCGTGTGTGTGTATGTGCGTGTGCACGTGTTTCTGCAGTGGAGGTAGAGAAGGGGAAATATTTCTTAGCAGCACTAAGTGACTCTCAGGTTGACTTATCTGTATTTATAAAACAGAAACAGATACAGTGCACTTTATACGAGCCCTTCAGCTACGGCTGCTCAAAGGCCTTATTTCAGATGTTTGTTTTAACTGATCGAAAATGCTTTCCTTTTGATTTTAATCTGTTTATTACCCTTTTATCTATGTATTTTATTCTATTTTATATGTCAGTGTATTTATTTCTTCTATTGTATAATTTCTCCATAGCATGTGTATTATTCTGTATTCTAAGCTATCACACATTATCGTTTTTATTGCTTTTTACATCTCTGCACCATTGTAAATGACCATACCCCCTCGTCTTTCGAGGTAAAATAAAAGATGAATGAATGAATGAATGAATGTGCCACGGACCTCGAAATGCTCACTATTAAAATTACCGATGAACTATTGTCACAGAGGCACGTTTTGCCATTCATAAATCATGATGTTGTTCAGCCAAGAGGAAATAAGATACCTCACACCCGATCTGCAGGCGATACGGCACGAGGAGATGCAAAACATGATCTTATAGCGCCGGTTAGAAACCGTAGCTTCCTAATGATCTACAATATTGACTCTATAACTGAGTTGGACTCTCACATTCGCACTCAGATGTCTACTCTGTCTTAAACTCTGCGCATTGACTCCGCATCGGGTCAAACAGCGTTGGAGTGTGCGTTTGAAAATGGATGAGTTTGAAGAGACGAACACCGAAAGGCCACCGAGAGTCTTGGAGAAATCACAGGGGGCACGACATTCTTTTGCTAAGAGAGAGGCAAGAACCCTTTCAGGAACAAGTACAGGAGAATAATTGGAGTACAAGTGCTAGACTCGCATTACCGGTTCATGAGGGTAAGTGCTCAGGAGTTGGTGTGTGATTGTGCGTGCACGTGTGAGCGAGAGAGAGGGAGAGAAGGGAAGATAAGACAGAGATAGAGACGGAGACGGAGAGACAGAGTCAACGCTTGGTGGAGAGGAGAGGTGAGAGCAAAGACAGTAACATGACCTGAAACCGATGTCTCACGGCTGTGGAGGGAAAGGGGACCAAATCTCTCGAGAGGTGTCTGGGGTTAACAGCCGGCTAAACGCCCGGTGTGCGAGTGTCATTGAGCCCATTACCCCATTAGACTGCCCCAGAGATTAATGGAGATGTTTGCTTTGCCTCTCATTGCACCGGCAATGGTAGATTGCATCTATCCATACCCTTCTGTAACAATCAGATTAATTGTTCTCTGAGAGGTGACAAGTGTGTTGATGTAAATCTTGTATAATTGCTTTGGCTTTGACCGCTTTAGGACGGACGGCTTCTACGGTTACAGCAAAGAATTATTTATTTATTTATGTATTTTGGCTTGTGATAGCTACATGAAGCAAAAAAAAAAAAAAATTGCAAACATGAGTTATTTGTTTTCATTTCTATTCGGCGCGGTTGTAGTAAAAGAGTTGCTGAACTTCCTCGCAGGGAACATGACATCTATTCTCTGGTGATACTGAGAAGTTAGGTTGTTGATCAAAGAGCAAGGGAAGCATGAGATGGAGAAACAGAGCGGTGATGAAAAGGAAGGAAAACTCGCCTTCATGCAGATATATTTTGACAAAGAGAAATAATAAAACATCCAAAAAAGAAAACAAAACAAAACAAAACAAAAAAAACAGAATTAACAACAGAATTACTAGACAAGAGAGAAATCCTCGGTAGACACACATCAAAGCTCCTATCTCTCTGTTTCGGCAGAACTCTAAGAAAAGCCTGTGTTTGACTGAATGTTTCCGTTGTGGAATAACAATTAACCACAAGATAATGTTCGCGAGGACTGTACGAACGACATTATTTTTAGCACGGTACAGTACAACGAATAGCATTATGCAATGAATGGCGATTGGTCGGAGCAGGTACCGTACACAGCATCATCCGAGGGAACTAACTCAACCTGAAAGGCAGAAGAATTAAAAATTGAACGAGAAATGTTCCACTCAAGCAATATTAAGGAACTCTGAAACATGTTTTTTTTTTTTAACAAAGCTGCACAGCGGCAACCTTGAGCCAAGCTCTTGTAGCGCGCACTCGGCCACGTTTAGCATTCTGTCCTCAGTCCTCTCGCGCTCGTCACCAGTAACCGAATCGATTTATTGCCTTTTGTCCTAACACCGCCAACTGTCAGTTGCTAGGGGAAAAAAAAAAAAAAACAACACTATTGCCATTTCAGAGCTAGATGTTTCTGTTCACATAGAGCAGCACTAACAATGATACTAATGTGCTGTAACAGGCCGCAAGATTTGTTCATCATGAATCTTCAGAGCTTAGCATTGGGAACTTTTCCAATGGCAGGAACAGAGAGCGAGAGAGGGAGAGAGGGAGAGAGAGAGAGAGGGAGAGAGAGATTGATCGACTGATTGGTAAGTGTGTGTACTCTCTCTCTCTTCCTGCGTGCAGAACTTCAGTAGCTGACAGTCTCAGTGAAGGGCTATCATGATAGCGTTCAGCACCTTGGAAAACACCAACTTGTGCCACTTTCATCCGTCTCGCGGGAAGTTTCTCTCTTTCCTCCGCTCTCTCTCTCTCTCTTTTTTTTTTTTTTTTTTTATTGTACGCCTCCCTACAGGTCTCCCTCCCCCTTGCTCTCCCTGGAAAGCTTTCTTTATTTGCTTAATTATCCGAGCGACTACGCCACAGAATATTGGGTTCAGAAATCAAGCCCATCCAGCTGGTATGTGAGAGATCGCTGTTCACTGCTGCGCTGTCTGGATTAAGCACGGTATTATTTCTCAAGACAAATCACTAAAAATTCAAAAAAAAAAAAAAAAATCACATATGTACTTCAGACCCCCCCAAAAAAAGAAAGAAAATTAGAAGCCTGAATACTTATTACGCCGTCTTTGGTTTGATTAAAGAGAGGATAGACTGGAGAGGATAAAAAGCCCAAGACCTCTCTGGATGCACATTAATTAAGTGCATCAGTTTTGCCTGAGATTTTGATCACCTGAGGTATATGTTCACTCATCCGCTGTCGCATCAGGGTGCAGAGAGAAAACATTTATATCTTTAGCGGCACTGCAACCATCAGTTTTCCAAGCAGTCATGCCTTTAAACGCCGCTCTCCTCCAAACCTCTTTGATGTGTTTGTGCTGGATCTTACAGTTAGATCTTACAATTAGCGAGAAAGTTTAGAGAGTGACCCGAAAGATAAAAAGGACTGATGGAATAAAGCACAGAAATCCTTGAAGCTGTCATCCGAACTCAAATGGAATGACTGAGCGCTCAGTCCTTAAAAAAAGATGATAACCTCAGCACACAATTCAATCGGAGGCCGTATCCTGCTATATCAATGGATTACTGGGCTTCACAGTCTGTCGGGGACTTTGTCGCTGTTGTTTTTTTGCCACCTTATACATTTATACTCAGTAAAACATATCATGGGGAGGTTACACAGGGTACTTCTCCACTGGTCTTTACTCATTTTTTAATGTGCAACATACCCAGAAACAGAAGGGCCTCTTACAGAAACCAACAAAGCAAGTGCAGAGGAAGAGAATACACAAGTGTCACCATGTGGTCACACCGTTCTGTTTCGCTTTGTTTTTTGTTGCTGCTGTTTTTTTTTTTTTCCCTCCCAAAATGCCAGTGCCTTGTTTACATGAAAGACAATGGAGAGATGGAGAGTGGCTGCAGGAGCACTTCTCCTTTTTTTTTTTTTTTTTTAGAGGAGCACACATAATATGGAGTGCCTTTTCTTTTGTGAATCGCCTTATCACGAGTAAAAGCAGATTGGCTTTCACAGTATGCAGGCAGCAGACAGTTAACAGCAACAAACAGGATGAAAATGGGCAATGTAGCAACAGATAAGTTGATAGTAGTCATTTCTCTGATCATAACGAGTCAGTATGGCGCACGCTGGCTGTGCTGAGGAGGCTCTGCTAAGTGTTTGACGGTTGAACATAAGTACCATTTGCTCAAAGTGGCAGCTGGTCATTATGGAAAGAAAGCAAGCTTCTTGCAACCACTTTTTTCCCACATTATTACCACAAAATGTGGTTCTAACAGTGCATTTTCTACACAAAAACAACAACAACAAATTTACCTTTTGTATTTGACAGGTTGATTCTCCTGTACTGTAAAGGTAAGAGCCAGGCAGCCTGTTATAGTTAGGGTCAACACAAAACCTTGCAGCTATAGTAACCTTGGTGTCAGTCCTTCTGTTGACAGTGATTGAGCAATGAAATGAAAAAGGGAGAAATGATTAAAATGGCAAAAAAGAAATTTTGAGCATATTCAGGTCTAAAAGGTGTGTGTGTCTCAGCTTGGCTTGAAAAGTTTGGTGGACCTTGATTATCTGACCCCTGATTATAAGGAAAGATCGTTCCACTGAATGGCTATTTCCATTTTTTCCCCTCTTCTTAGCACAAGCTGCACACCACTCTCTAGTCGCCAACAATACAGAAGCCTACTCATCTAATTCTGTTGTTGTTACAGTATTTAGTGTACAGTACAGTATACAGTGTTCTCCAGTACATCGGCCTGTTATTCATTGGTTTGTTTGTTCCGGTGTGAGTGAGTGTGTGTGTGTGTGTGTGGGCTGCCACTGCCACCGGAAGTGATTTCAGATTGTCACAAAGTGCTTGTAGGCGGCTGCTGTTTTACTGGCAGGCCTACATATTTGTTATGTAGGGCCTAATGCTCTCACTGCTTTAAAGGCTACTTCTTCTCCAGTAAATGGGTCTATTATTCATTGGTCAGTGTTCCTGCATGTGTGTGTGTGTGTGTGTCCAACAGCCACAATAAGTGATTTCTTTGATGTGTTTGGGAACATGCAAATTAGCATAATTAATTCAATAGAATTTCAGCTGTCCAACATCATGTCAGATAATCAAAGTTGTACTGTATACATTTTGCATTTCAAACCTACTGCCACCTGACTTGAGTTCTTATTATATTCAGAAAATTGCAATGCAGATGAGATCAGCAGATACAATAACACCATAGGATAGCTAGATCAGTAGGTAGGCAGGTAGATGAGGTGGAAGACATTTGGAAGAAGTGCAATTGTCATGAGATTTGAGTCATTTTGCTTGTGCGGAAAGCCTCAATGGAATCCCTCCTCTCGCTCCACTGTTATTAGACCATATTAAAAAGGCTTTCAGGTCACAAAGCTGCCCTTCCTCTGATTAAAATGATGATTGAATGTGCTCATCAAGTAAAGACAAAAAGGATTTATCCCGTATTTGCCCAAATGAGATTAAAGGTAGACTTGCCCTCTTCATTCCCAAACTATTGTCATCTTGTCTTTTGTGCGGAGCTTATCAAAAGAACGGTTTCATGGTGAGATCGAGATAGACACGACTCTCCCGGATGTTCACAATCCATATTAAGGCTGTCTGAGGACGTGGCTACTTGTCAGATCAGGTCATTTTAATTGATTTATCTGCTTGGCACAGCTGCATGTGCACTACAATCTATCTTGTTTTAGAATGCAATTTTACTGGCTGTGTCACAACAGCTCCTTGAAAGAAAATCAATATATATCTATATATTTTCTTTTCTTTCTTTCCCTTTTTTTTTTTTTTTAAATCTCAAAACATGAAACACCAAACTGTACATGTGGCGTACAATGCTTCACACGGTGACTGGTGTCACACAACATGATGAAATGCATAATAGAAAGGCTGGACAGTCATGCATGATCAATTAAATGTGAATAATCAATGGCACAATATGAGACCAATGTTTAAATACTGAATGGTTTCAAATATTTATGCTAAAGCTGGAGCAGCCATTGATTTCCCACTGACACACGGACATTCAGAAATCTTTTGAGGTCACATCATTGTACGAGCAGCAATTCAGTAACTCATTTTGTTAAATACAACAGAAATATGAAAAGAAAAACATGAAAAAAAAACAAAATAAAAGAAAGTCAAGTACAAGCCATGTGAGTCAGCACATTTTTGGATGAAAAATAGTCATTGACGGCTGTTTTTTCATGACGATGACAAAACAACAACATTAAAGAATTGCTCTACGAAAAAAAATAAAAGCTTTTTTTTTTTTTTAATTTACAACAAGCAAAAAATATTGACTCAAAAAAATCATTAAGACAAGACAAATTCAACAAGACAAATTCAAACAGTGGTCTAAACTCCCCAAGTTTCCATCAAGCACCATTTTATACAACATTGAAGCCAGTGCAGTGTTGCAATGTACACTCATTCTCCACGTTATCCGCCTGCACAATCTAATGCAGTTCAATGCAACAGCTCTGCCATAAATTCTACTTTTTAACAAAGTTTATAAAGTTCAGTTCTTGCTGATATTGTGGAGAATGTGTAAATTTAATTCTATGTTTATTATTGAGGTTGCAGTTTGCAGAGGTCTTGTACTGGACTACATTACACTGAGAGGTGTTTCCAATTTTTTGTCCTCCTCATTTCTTTACAATACGGGGGACAGAATAGTGGAAACAGCTCTCAATAAAATGCAGTCAAGTAGAACAGCACCACTAACTACAAATATAGTATTGAATGAACACCTCTATTACTGTGATAAAAAGAAAACCTGAGCATTACAGGCATCATAAAAGTAAACTTTATGGCAGAACGGTTGTATTAGCTTGTATTAGATTGTACAGATGGACCTAATAAAGTGGCCTCTGAGTGTATTTGTCAATAATAATTGAGCCTTCATTCTGCGTGTTTTCTATCAGTCTCCAGATTGATCTAAGGTATGGAGTCAAATAAACAAGAGGAATAGTGTAAAAAAAAGGGGGCCCAACTCTTACACCTCTCAGTCTGAGTTATGTGAAATGTCTTTACTGTGACTCATTTGGCGATTACAAACTGCCAGTGTGGTGGTGTGAGCGGTCATTCAGGGATACTGACCTGAAGATACTGAGCGTTTTCTCTCAGGTCACTCGTGATGTCCGTCGGCACTGGTGCACAGAGCTTGTTTCTGAAGCGGACTGAGCCCCGCTGCAAGCCCTCCCCTCGCTACCATGCAGTGTGCTACGGTTTCCCTGTGTTTTCTTTCTCACTTCGGCCCTTTCTATCTATCAGTGAACCTGCCGGGGTGAGAGCAGGTATTATACACATCACTACCCTTCAAATAGAAACTGGAGCAGGAGACTGGTATGGTGCCGGAGAGAGACAGGGCTTCACACCATCATAGTCTGTCTCAGGAGAAATTCAGCTGAATTCATCTGAACAAGGATTTATCTCTTTTTCACTTCTCTACTTACAGTAACTCCTAACAAAAAAAAAAAAAAAAGGCTCCTGGTTTCCAAAATGTCTGCAGCAGTCTTTACTGTGTGAAGAACTCCTGCTTACATCGCTGGTAGCATTTCATCAGGAGGGATTCTTTTTTTTTTTATTATTATAGATAATTTATATACATTTTCAGCAAGTACATTTGCAGCAAGAATAGCTCAGATAAGATGACAAAAAATACAATTGGCCTTCAAGAGTGGATTATGTAGCTGTTATAAAACTTGTGTAGGTGGTGGTGCAAATGTCAAGGAGTTAGCACTCAGGGCAGGGTGACATCTGATTATATGTAGACTTAAAGCTCCTTTGCCCAAGGACAACATACTGTAATTTCTTCCTGAGCTCTCTCTTCACTCTTCTTTACTCATATTTTGAATTTATTCAGTTCAAATCGAGCAAGAAAAACAGTGAATGAGCACTACAGCTAATATTGACAGAAACTAAATGGCTTTCTGGAAACCTTTCCTTGAAACCTTTTTACTAACACGTGCATAACGTAAGTGTGAGCCTCACAGCAGCCACATGATGCTACATGGTATATATCTTGAATACTGATTTATGTCAAAGTTTGGCTTCTGTAGTGTTTTGCAGTGTTCATTTGATGCCTGTGCCACTGGCTGTTGAGCGAATGGCATATTCGGTGAATGTTTCGATGTAAAAATCCTCTTAAATTCTCAAAATTCTCCTGGAAATTTCCAACTCCAGCTGAAAAGTATGGCATGATGGGCGAGCCATAAAAATTGCAAAATGTCTTCCAGTCGGTATCTCACTTAGGTCATCAAAGATTTATACATTGAGATATTCCATTTTGGTGCATGCTGACATAAAGTGCTGCCATATAATTGTAATTGGCAAGATGAAGTGACCCCTTGGCTGCTGCAGTACAAGTGGAGGGGGAAAAAGGTCCATAAAGAAGAAGTACTGTAGAGGGATAATGCATTTTACATTGCCATGTGATCTCTGAAAATCAATAAATAGATAAATAAAATAACATTCTTAAAACTTTATAATTTTTTTTTCTCTCTCTAATCCCATCATAGTCTTTTTTTTGTTTATCTCAAATTGCTCAGGAACTTACTTGTGTTACATTACATACTGCATACAGGGTTACGAAAACACTGTATGCGATCTGCTTTAGGGTTTAATCATAACTGACAAATGTGTGCTAAGGTTGTCTTAAAACCCATCTAATACCTAAAAAATGAAAGTATCATTTAAAGACATTTTTGCTCTTTTGGACAGTGGACAGTTAAGATGAAAAAGGAAGTATGTCCACACACTAAAATTTTACTGTCAAACGCTATTCCATACAATGCTGATTATGGTTAAAACGTTGCACTCAATAGCATTTGGGAACATAAATCTAGAGTGCGGACATTTTTCCTTGTTCATTGCAAACTTATTTTGTCCTGCAACCATATCCGGCTTGGGTTGGACGAGCACACGAGCCTGCCCTTTTCTACACGACAGCTGAGAGAAATAACAAGGAGCGGGAAAGAAAACAGATGACAAGTTATGAAGCTCCTGAGTCACATCCAGCTAGTCACACTCATGTGTCCGGTCCACTGAGACGAGAGGATGCCCCAAGTCTGGGCAATCCAGCTAAATGTATTGAATTTCTCCTCCATGATGTGCGACTACATGTTTAAGAGTAGTCAAACTGTGGTTAGCATAGTCGAAAATGCAGTGCCTTACAGCAGCAAAGGCACTAGCTATCAGGCAGCATATTCAACATTTCATGAAATTCTATATCCGAGCCCGTATAAATAAACTACCTTAATAACCCGTGAATGATAAGAACTGGGTTGGCAGATGCACTCATTTATGCATTCAATAATGCAGGATGGAGAGGATATTTTTATGCGGAATATCTTCTATAACTCTTCTTTTCCGTACTATTTTCACTGTAATTGTTTTGAAACAAAAAAGGGTGTGACATGCAAGAGGAGAGGCTTTTATTGCAAATCCATGTACAGACGCTGGAAGCCTTATTGCACTGTAGGTCAGAACAACTAACTAAATAAATGAATAATTTGTCCAGTACTCGGATCTGATTCAAGCACAGCACAATTAAAGCTGGACATTAACATATGGATTTACTGAATTGTTTCATAAAAAGCAGAAGATAAGCATTAGTGGTCAGGGAAATCAGCCTTATCCCCTGCTTAATCTCACAAGCTAAAGGAGGAATGTCCTATCTTTCTGTATAGCTGATGATGTGATTGATGAGATAATAGAAATTATCTTTTCACTATTGTTGAACAGATGGATGTGGAGAGGCAAAAAAAAAAAAGAATCCTCAATATTTCATTGCAATTTCTTAGTATGTTACTGTGTAATATCCCTGGAGCTAAGTAGACGGGCCTGTCAGTGTCCAGCTTGCTGTCCTCCATCCCACTTGCAGGGTGCTTTCTCCCTTGTTCTCCATACACAATGGATAAGCTTCTGGCTTTGTCCCTCTGGGGCTTTTTGAATCACTTGAAGAGAGCCAGAGCAGACACCTCCTGCGATGGCAGGGCATAGCATGTGTGTGCAGGCTTAACACACTGCCTGCAGTAGTCAGTACGGTTTAACTGATCAAACAGCTCAAAAGATGGAGAGCAGCCTATGAACAGAATATGGAATATAATATAATAATGGTATAATACAACGGCAAGTGTGACTGTTTTGCAGGTAGACGGTCTGAGAGAACAGCTCATTTAGTGATGGTATTTCAAACTGTGGGATGATGACTAACACTACCTTTGCCGTCAGTGTTTGAAAGCTAATAAGTATGTAGTAAGATATTTACTGAGGGGTTATGCTGATAGGCAACTCAGAAATTCATTTTGCAGCAGACGTGATTTTGATCGATCAAATAACTAATGCAGATTAACAGCATTAATTACAAATCACAGTATGACAAATTACTGCTGTCATGTGGAGAAAAATTCAGCTACTTTTAGGTTCAACAACTGCTCTAATGGCCTCTATTTGTTGCAGTACCAGGAAAAAATGTGAACTTGCAGCAAGAGCGGGCAGTCAATCTATTTATTCGCAATAGCAGCTTGCTTTTCTTTTTTTTTCTTTTTTTTTTTTTTGCAC
>OMLB01015484.1:18304-34673 GCA_900302555.1 Myripristis jacobus | reverse complement strand
GACTGTCTATCTGTGTTCGGAATGACTCACCTCCTCCACCTGGAGTAGAGCCAAGCCTCTTTCGCCTCCACCCCCTTCATCTGTGTGAGCCCTTCACTTCACTCACTCCAGCTCCACTATGGAAGCATTTCAATCATTCAAATTAGCTGTAATCACAGCCAAAGGCTCAGAGTGGGAATGGCAGCACGTCACTCTGCATACTCGAGAACACTTAATACATTGATTTTATATTGAGCATGCTGTGTTTCAAAGAGGGGAGCTCGGGAGGAAGCAAATAATCTGTGCAGGCCTAGTCTTCTCTGCTATGTGTGCGTCCAAGACAAAGGATGGAAGCAGGGATGAGAGGCCGTCTGTATAATGAGCACTGCAAAGACTCCTTTCAGTCCTCAGCCATGACATGTGAGAAGCAGTGCATCAGTGGCACCAGCTGTGGTCTTCACATAATGACAGAAATTATTGGCTCGTTAATGGGCAGCTTAGCCTTGAGTATTCAGCCCACCACACCATTCCGGAGAACAGGGGGAAAGCAGGATCAATCTCTGCCATGTACTTGCTGTAAAACACGGGATGCATTCCAAAGGACATCTTGTCCACATCTCAGTCTCAGTCTCTCTCTCCCTCTCTTTCGCTCCCTCTTTAATCCATACAGGCCCCTGGAGACACATATTAGGAGACTCCTACACATGCCCCTCCCACACCTTCTCTCTCCCCCACACACCATCCTCACCACCACTATCTGTCCACCTCCACAGTCAGCTTGTGGACAAACCCAGAATAACAATGTGATCTTACCTCTTAAAGGCACACAGGCAGCTTTTCTCATCATTATCTTTCTTTTCATGTCTGTGTAGCCGCATTCGTTTGTCCTTCACCGCACTGACGCTGCGTAAATGCACGAAATTCAGTGTACTCACACAATCATTTCCTGTGGTTATGTTTGCACGTTCTTTTTTTATGTCATAACCTGGATGTGATTAAAATATGGTCTATATTATGAGATATATCTTTGCAAAACATCTTTTTCATGGATTGCCGTTTTGGACTTTGTTGGTTTGTCCAGCTTGTCCTGTGAGCGGGATAAACAGCTGTGTGTGGGATAACCATCTGAGATAAACATAGCGGGCATCACAGCCAAACTGCAGCATATCTGAGCACTGGAGCACTCACACACCCAGCCTCTGCAAAGCCGCGGCTCCAGAATAGCAATCAACATCAAACAGAGAGTCAAGTGCAGGACACAGCACTTGTAGGCTGCAGTCAATGAGCCTCTCTGAGGAGTTACTGGTCCAGGCTCCAACTTGTGTTCGAAAACCTGTGATAAGTATGAGTAGAGCGCCCCCATCTGTCACATCAAGTGGTACTGTAGTTGTGTCAAAGTGACTAAATGACAAGATAACAATACTGGCACAAGAAACGTTTACAGTTGGAGAGACCTATGGCAGAAAAGCTGACAAAAAAACAGCATTTTTGTTCTGGAAAATGACTGAATGCTTGATTGACTTATTGATTGTCTGTTGATTTAATTTACTTGATACATTCAATATGGTTCAACAAGCATTCAGCATTAGCTTTATCAAAATTTTATCTGTTGTTTTATTGTACTTGTTTTATCTTTGTAAAGTGTCCTTGAGTGTCGAGAAAGGCGTTTATAAATAAAATGTATTATAATTATTATTATTAAATGACAGTCAGCAGGCTTTAACAACAAGCATCCACCTAGTTTACTGATACTTTCACTTGTGCACAGTTGTTTAAACCTGTCAACAAAGTCTATTAAGTTGCGTCTACCAGAGTGGAAAATTGTGGTCTACAGGAAGCCAGAGGTGCATTGTGTGTAGGAGGTGTGCTGAGGTAGAAAAAGGGTTGCTCAGATGTCAGAATGCTTACTGTAGCAGTATCTACTGCTATTTATATCCTGCCTGATGTGGTCTCAACTAGCTTATCTTAATTGTTTACAGCAAGAACACTTGAACAGGCCATGGTTGCAGTTTTAAAACAGCTCTTTTTTTTTTTTTTTTTTTTTTTTTTTTTAATTGTTGATAGGCAGTCTCTTGATTTTCTCCGTAGCCTACAATTTAAAAAAAATCTGGTGGTAGCCTCAGTAATTGTTCATTCATGATCCCCATTGCCCACCAGAAATATAGTTTTCATTCTGTAAGCGTACTTGCATCATAAAATAAGGAGATTATTAGTGCATGCTTGTCTTTAATACAACTCGATGCGCCTGATCAGAGAAGTTTCCACGGATTTCTGGTCGACATATTACATGCAAAACGTCACCAGTAAACTAAGGTTTTTCTTGCACCCTCAACTACAGTATGCACAGGGTCAGAACATCTTGTTAAAGTAGACAAGCGGGTTTTGCTTCCCCCTAGTGGGAGAGGAAAGAGCAGCAGCCGTTTGCTCGTCCTTTTCTTCTTCCGCTTTTAAACGAAGGAAGGAAG
Organism: Myripristis jacobus; assembly: GCA_900302555.1. Taxonomy (NCBI): domain Eukaryota; kingdom Metazoa; phylum Chordata; class Actinopteri; order Holocentriformes; family Holocentridae; genus Myripristis; species Myripristis jacobus. The sequence goes on along the minus strand of OMLB01015484.1, from coordinate 32,229 downwards.
TAAATCACGGCTAACGTTAGCTATTAAGCTAATAGAGCGGCAGCACAGCCTATTTACCAGTGTTTTCTTCTAACGACGCCAAATACCAAACTAGGTAAGTCACGTAATTGCGGCTCCATTTTGATTAAGCTGACCCTGTTATGTATTCAGTCCGGCCTATACACTGGTTAAAGTAGAACAAAACGGCAACGTTATTCGCTTTTTCGTGCTGACGTTTAGTTAGCGTGGTGAGTAGCTAGCTACCATTGGGCTTACTTGACGTACAAGCACCGGCAGAATAAGAGCGAGTTTCAGGTAGCTAACTAGCCTTTGTTTTATTTTGACCAGATGTACAGAATAGTAGGATTAGTTAGCGTAAGTTGAGGCGGTAACATGACAGCTGTCGCTAGCTCAGTTAATGTCTCCCTAGCTAACGTTAAACAGTGGCTCAAACCATAAGTGGTAGACGGACGAAGGCATTTTACAAACTGGACACTCACTATAACTGCTTTGTTTGATATTGAAACTGTTTTAGGAGCTTCCGTAGCTAGAGCTTCCTTAATGTTTGCTTTTTCGTTTTGCCTTTTTTTTTTTTTTTTGACTAGCTGATCTGAAAAGCATCACCCAAAATGTCCGACGAAGGCAAGCTGTTCATTGGTGGACTGAGCTTCGACACAAATGAGGAGTCACTTGAACACGCGTTCTCCAAGTATGGGAATATTACCAAAGGTATGTTGCTCAACCTGTCAAGGACCCGAACGGCCTCGATGTCTCTACAAATCGCTTGTTTTTAACTTGTGTTTCGAGTCGAAAGCTAGTGATATTAACGCTTTGTGCACATCGTTTGCAGTTTTATAGCATGGCACCGTTTGTTTGTTTAGTCAAAACTGGTATTTGCCTATAACTTACCAAGTTGGTAGGTGGTTGCTTGTAGTAGACAAAACTTCACAAGAAATTCAGTAACACCTCATGTAGTTATATGGCTAATTTGCCAATCATGTAATCCAGTACGTCAGTGCTTCTTAATCCTGGGCCTCATACACCTCAGCCCTAGTACCCACTACATGATCCATCAAATATTAGATCTCAGAGCTCATAATCTGACACCCGGTGTATCTACTTGCCATGTGGTGCAGGGCTACTTTGACACCGTTTTGCCCTGGGCCATCTTTGCTGCTGCATTTAGGCCTACAGACAGTATTATCTGTCTGGTGTGGGTTCTTGCTCACACTCCATTGACGAGAGGTTGTAGTTAATTTGTTGTTGTTGTTACTGTTTTATGGTTTTTATACACCTTTTGTTCAGGTTCTAGCAGACTATCTTAATGTTGTGCAATGAAATAAGCTAATTATACAGGCAGCAAGCTTGCTGAACTGTTTGTTGTGCGAGCACCAGCTTGCTCGAATCAAACCCCTTTGATGTAATCTGGGCATGAAAATAGATTTTCCTGTGTGATGAGTGCCAGCGCTCCTTCTAGCAAGCACAGATTGGGTTTTTATTTTTATTTTTTTTAAAGCAGTCATACACACTTAAACACAGACTAAACAAATATCCTTGTATGATAAACATTGTAGCTTATGTTATTACGATTTGCACGGTCGATGTGAGTATTTCTCTAATTTGAAATTAAGTCTCTGCATAGGAACTCCATTTACACAACTGGGTGAACAGTTCACTTGACCGATGGGAGGTCGATTGATGAGATGTTGAAAGTTGATCTTATTAATGAAAGTTATGTATATTTTTTTGTTTGTCAAAGCAGACTTGATGATTTAAGAGGCAAGGAAATGGAAATAAAAAACAAGGACATCTCTAGTCTGTTCAAGTGTTAGTAGTAGCCTACTTAATGTCTCTTTGAATCTATACTGTTTAATTTTGTTGACTTGAATCATCATTTCAGTTGACGTGGTCAGAGATCGTGAGACGAAGAGGTCCAGAGGATTTGGCTTTGTTACATTTGAGAACCCTCAAGATGCTAAAGATGCACTGATTGGCATGAATGGAAAGGTGAGTGATAGAGTTCCTCCTGTCACTGGAGTCAAGTATAAAATTGGTGTGAATTTATACCATTCCCTTCTCTAAGTAGGTTTGCAAGAACACTTACCAATTGAGAGTAAATAATGTTATCAGTAAAACAAAATAAAATAGTAGAACGTGTCCATTATAATTATCTGAAGGCACTACACTGACCATGGAAGCTGCATGCTGCAGACCTCTATTTTTGCATGGCTTGTCTATTTTTCCCTCTACACGGGGCCATGCAACCCTACAGCAGGGGGAAACATGGCTGGCACGCAGCCCCACACAACACAAACACAGTTGGTGTAGCAGTTAAAAAGCAGGCTTTACATTACATGTCTCTTTTGTTCTGCAGTATCAGTTAATATATTGTTAATTGAGTAAATGATTAACTTTATAACATCTATTTTCTCTGTACTAATAGGCCCATTTTGCAACATAGTCAAGCCCATATGAAATTTCTCAATAACCTAAAAGTGTGTGTGTGTGTGTGTGTGTGTGTGTGGGTGGTATTTTAAGGCCAGGCACCACAGTTGAATAGGGATAAAATAAACCCTCTTGAACGGGTATCGTATGTAGCCAAGCGTCAGGCATATGGTTTCGCTGCCAAAAAGCAGAGGCAGCAGTTTCATTTCATAGCTTGAAAATGGCATTGGAATGAGCCACACAACATTTCATTTTGAAACCGAAAGAAAAGAGCCATGGGGATTCACAGAAATTTGAAATATTTAAATTTTCCTTGCAGACTGTTGACGGCAGAGCAATCCGTGTAGATGACGCGGGAAAGCCTGGAGGACGATCTGGTGGGTATCGCGGCGGCTCCGGCGGCCGTGGTGGTGGCGGATTCTCCAGAGGTAGAGGCAGAGGAAGAGGTGGGTGAGGTTATGTGGGACCCTAAGGGCTGGCCTTATAGTGCAGCTTGTTGCTCCTTTGCATGAAGTCCACACTCTTTGTCATTAATAAGTCTTTAAAATTAGTGGCCTGTGATATGAGTGTGGTTTTAGATATTTATCTCATCAAAGTTGTCCTGTGTATGAAATTATATGATAATACAATAAAATGATCCATTGTAATAGTAGTAGTAATTATAATAGTAATCGTATTTTAGATTATTATTAGAGTTTAGGTTCAAATTTTTTGTTGTCCAGCAGCTGTAGGATACTAGCACAAAAGCTATGATAAATAAATTTAAAGGAACTGCTGCCATAATGGGGCTTTTATCTATGTAACAAGTATCTTGCACATTTGAATTTAATTTCTTAAAGGTAATATCAAATGATGACATTACACAAAATGACAATTCCCAAAGTACTAATATGTCAAATTTGTACCTGTCTATGCCTCATCATCTCCTAGGTTTTGGATCATATGATAGGGGTTTCAGAGACAACGACTTTGAAGACAGAGGTTTTGCTAGTGACAGAACTTATGGTCACAGGAGTTATGCTGGTGGTGATGATGGTGACTACAGGAGAAGCCGTGAATACTCAACACGTGGTGGATACAGGGGAAACAGGTGAGAGCCTTAGCCTTTATCCTTGAGAACCAGGTTTTTGCAAACTATAAGCTCTTTGGCGTGCGCCGTATGTCTGTCACTGTGACGACGATGTGCATGTTGGCCAACAGCACCTGTGCCTCTGGCAGTGCTAGCATGGGACAGTTTTGCAGATCCTGAGTAATGGTGAACCCATGTGTGCAAATAAACAAGTGCCTTGCATGTCCTTCACTGGCACACATCTTTTACATCGCTGGCAGACATGCTGTGTAATATCCTTAGGCTTATCTCTGGCATATGGGTAAAACCCACAATATTCCCAATTATAAGATGTTTCAGTTTTCTTCAATACTAAGCCTAAGTTGTCCATGCTAGCCTTTCATGGCCATGCTGTGACCTAGCAAGAGGATCGCCTGTTGGCAATCTCAAGTTACCCGATTGGACGGTATTTAAAAAAAGGAACGATAGCCCAAGCTTCTAAATTTGTGTATCAAACTCTGTTGCCCTATCTGCACTACTTATTTGCATGAATCTGTCACAATGACAGATGTTTTCTGATGGGTTTACCATACCTCAGGTCTCAAGCTTATTTAGATTCTAAGGGCAGTGACAGCAAGTCTAGAGACATGTAATTCACTCAAATTCTCCTCAGGGATCAATAAAGTATTTCTGATTCTGGTTCTGAATTTATTCGGTAAAGGTAATTGATCACAGTAAACAAGACACCAATGTAGTGATTTTTATCTCCATGCTTGAATGATGAGGTTCAGTGTCTTCGATAGCAGAGTCATGGGTCAGTCTAAAACTTATGTACACTGATTGGCTGCATACAAACAAATTTACTCACCGATGTGTTGAATCATTTTTTGTGATAGTTGTTGGAATGTCAAAGTAGGTGGTACCCTTAGTATAATAATGACAAAAATGTTATTTTCTGTCATTCTGAACATAAAAAAGTAGAATATTATGCAATATCCACTTGATATTGTAATGTATGTAGCCCGATTACGTGGGCGATAATTAGTACAACCATGATGATGGCAATGATTTCTGATTTCCGCAGTGACTTCATTTCTGTCAATTATCTTTTTTTTCTTCTAAGCAAACATGTTATTGTAAATGTCTTTTGTCCCTGCTATGTTTCAGGAATCAGCGAGGTTATAGAGAGCGCTCTGGGGAAACGTACAGAGACAACTATGAAAATTACGGTGAGCATCACAGTGGTGAAGCCTAAGTAGGTTATGTAGTTTTTCCACCATTTATTGTGCAGCCATGTTGAAATATGGAAAGTCCTCATCAGGCCTCTGTAAGATGCTGCTGAAAACCCCAAATTTCCTACGCTCTGGGATTAGTATGTTAAAAGTAATCAACATCAAAGACTGCCATCTACCCCCAAAAAATGTGAAGCAGAAACAGGAATTTAAATTGTTGTTATAAAGTTTTTATCTTTTTAGACAGTCAAAAGCACACTTTTATTATTGGCCAGCATGATGCTACCTTATTGCTGTGAGAGAACAACTTGATAGAGCAATAGTCCAGAAAATAGGTTCTAAGCTTTGAGTGTTCTGTGTGGAAAAATGTCCAAATGCTGCTTCAGTGCCTTTACACTTGTGCCTACTTCTTGTCCTCAGCCTCACACGAGTAAAAACACAAAAAACTTCGTGATTGCAAGATCATCTCTACCCCTGGCTGTTTTAAAAAAAGATGTTCTTCGAAGACCTTTTTTGATGTTTTTTTAAAAAAATTTTTTCCTCCATTTTTTTTTTTTTGGGTGGGGGGTTGTTATATGGTATATGATTCAACAGACTTTGCAGTATCTTGAATTCTTTGTTTAAGTGTTGGACGTGTTCTGTATTCTCTTCAAATAGATTAGAGTCCTGTAGGATATTGAGTAGTTTGTCTTATGCTGGGTTAGTGGCCTAATACATTTTTTGCATCTTATTTCCCTGTCTGGGTATATGTAACTGAACTCTGGTCAATGATCCAAAATAAATTTAAAATAGAAAGGCCTTGATTTGCAGTACACCTGTTTTGCTGAATCGCTTGGTGAGATCTGACTCTGTTCAACACAGCCTGATAGCTTCCACCTCAAACTCAGTCTTGGTGATAAATTGTAGCCTCAAAATCTCAACAATTTGTAAAACCTTCGCCTTTGGAATTAGCAGTGAATTGTGGCCCTCTGGGGGGAAAAAGCAATTGATATCTGTTAAACCTTGTCATGAAGCTTTACAAGCTGTGATTATACCCGTAAGGTCTATGCCAATGTCCCTTCAGCTCTGTAATGCATACTTTTTGTGAAGAGGGTTTACTTCTTACTGGGAGCGCTGATATCTAGCAGAATTTCTTGCATGATTTTGCTTAACATTTGTAACTAGTCATAATACAATCAAGTTAACTGACTTGTTAAAGGGGCTAGATAGCAATGATAAACAATCATACATTTTAACTTCTATATTGGTTGATACTTTTTGCTTACTTTTGATGCCATAACATTGGGTTTTGAGATACTGCAGTCCTGAAAGCCCTCAAACTCTTGAAACAATAATTTGAAACATGAAACATAATTTGAAACATAATTTACCACCCAAACAAGTTTGGGTGGTAAATTATGGAATAGCTGACATATTTAATTGATATGGGTCTCGTTTGGTTGTTACATCTCATAGCCAGCTCTGATGGCCAAAACAGACACTCACATGACGTGCTTTAGCTATCAGCTGTTATTTAAGAATGACAAGTATTTGTTCCAAAAATAGTGAAGGTTTGTAGACTTGGTCAACAAAATATCAAAATTTTCTATTCTGACATTGCCATAAATTTGTTTTTGGCTCGGTTAGACAAACCACCATTCAGCTGAAAATGAATGATTCTCTCAAAATAAACAAATGAAGTCAGCAAGGTACTCTCAGATGCAGATTTTCATTTGGATTCTCATGAAGCTGATTGGAGCAGGTGTTAGCATGATTTCCTCATGCAATTTAAGTCAGTTTATTAGTTTTAGCCAATATTGGATGGCAACAATCTATATGTGGAAATGAGGTTAAATAACTGCAGACTTAAGCTTTCAGATCCCCCGTGTTGCAACTTTCCTTAGAACCAAACTGCGAGGCATTGGTTTATTTAACTAGCAAGAGACTGATGATGCTTGCCATTCAGACTGGTCATGAGGACACAATAGCCCAAAATTATCTTAACATGGGGAAAACAGGGCTGTTAAGCCTGTCCAAAAAAAAAAAAAAAAAATCAGTAATCATTAGATATAGTGCATTGTCATTCCTAGGTCAAATTAAGTGCTTTCTAGCCCCTTTAAAAACATCTTGGCTCTTTAAAATGTTGGTAGAAGGTGCTGACTGCAGAAAACTGCAGTCAGCAACAGCTGGACCACAGTCCACCACATCAAGGAAAATGTCACTTAAAGCAATGTGCTCTGTTTTGTGTAACCAATACATTTTTGTTGTTTATTCTGGCTTCATGAAGCCCTATTAAAACTGCCAGATGAAATTGTTCTCATTTCTTGTGCCTTCAAAAGAAAGACGCCCAGTTGAACTGTGATGCTCCGACAATATAAATTTGCTCAGAATATAATGGGATAAATTAGTGTTGCTTTCAGTGAAGGACAGAGGTCATTAAATGTGGGATCTCATAAGGGTGTTTGAATGTTTTTGAGGAAAAGCATTTCTGGGTTTGGTCATTTGGGGATTGTAAAATAATCTTCCAAGGTAATTGGTCTGCTAAGGCTAAGTTGGACAGTGAGGGTGGGCTGCTAGAAACTGAAATGTTCTACTGGTGCTGCTGCTGGTTCTGTCATAATGCTTCATTACACCCAAGAGCTCTGGCTGCTATCGTTTTGGAAATCAACAAAGTCCTTGGAGAATGAAGTGTTGGGCCTACCGACACGTGAATCCTCTGGTCTCTGGCGAAAGCTGCTCTTGGCTAGTTCATAATTGGAGATAGGCCAGTAATGTGAGGTAACGATTTTTGCTATCCTGTTCGCATTCCTCAAACAGTTCTCATTTTGATGTCCCATTTTTTTTAATCTCCTGTGTACCTCTTTCCACTTTGTCTAAATAATGATGTTACTTCTTGCCAGACCTTGGCTGTTTCAGCCCAATTCCCAAAGAAATGTCGTCCAGTAGCACATACTATCATTTGGGGCCTCATTAAAAATAAATAAATAAAAAATAGGGAATAGGGCAGGAGCCTTTAGAGATTGCAAGGAGCTCTGGAAATTTCCACCATCTACAATTTTCTCAAAATTTACCCATACTGTAAAAGCCTGTTTTACACATGTTTTGACCCCACCTCATGTCTGAAACTCACCCAACACTTAATGGTTGTCCTGTTGATTCCAAAGTTGTCCTTATCGTAAGGTGGAGAAAGCTCTCACATTTTTTTTTCTTTGCGTGTCAAATGTATCTCTTTGGTGCACTGTGATTTTAATTGGTTTCAACGTGTTTAACTCTACAAATTGATTTGTAATAATAATTGTCTTGGTCCTTATTATTCTTGATACTTATTATTCCTGACTATTACTCTATACTTTGTCTCAATACTATAGATTATTGTTATTCAACTACATGACTGTTTGTGCCATTTCATTCCCCTGAATTGGTGTGTTTTTGAAACTAATGCTCTTGTCTCTCACTCAGGTTGAGCGCAGTCCTGGATGAGAATGACTCTGCCTTGTGACTACAAGGTTACTTCAATTCATCTGATCCTTTTACAGCCTTGACCAGGTATGTATGAGGCCTAAAACTGGTGCCAGCAAAGGCTGAGTTGATTTTCCGAGCTTGTGACATTAAAGAGTAAATTCTCTAAGCTGTGACAATTGGCAGCCTCGGCGATGTGAAGATTAACAGTATGTGTGTCCTCTACTCAGCCTCTGCATTCTCAAGCATGAACCTAACAATTTTGAGGAGGATAAGTGGCCAAGCAACAGGAAGGGGGTCCATTTTGAAGCTGCTTCTATAACACTCGTCCTTAAGGGTGAGTAGGTCTACTGAAATCTATTTTCAAGTCAAATGTAAGAAAAAAAAAAATACTGAGAAACCTGCTTGTACTTGAACTTCTCAAAATACAAGCAGGTTTCTCAAATGTTTGGTTTATTTTTTATTTGAAAATAGAATTTAATTGAGCTGTATCACAAAGGTTACAATAGCCTGTGATGCAGACGTGATACAGCTCTATGACCAGGTTAAGTTACAGCTACACATAGTTGTGACTTAGAGCAGTTTCAAATAACTTGTGTTTTGTGTGTGCATGTTTGTGTGTGTGTGTTCCTGTATTTGCTACTTAGTGAGGACCAGAACACATTTTTAACCAACAGAGTGGGGACAATTTTTGGTGCTTCTCACAAATGCAAAGACAAATTTTGGCTTATTGATTCAAGTTATATTAGAATTAGGATTAGGTTAAGTATAGGGTAGCATGTTTATATCATTATGGTTTGCATATTTTTTTTAGACTGAAAAAATTGGTATAAATCCGTTTCTGCCTCAAGATTTCATGACAGTCTGCTGCTCCTTGTTCAAGGCCTTCTCTTGATGCATTTTTTCTCCTTGGTCCTTTGAAGGAACATTCCCTTGTTTGGTGGACAGCTTCCCGTTGTCCTTTGGCCATGTCTCCAGCATAATCGCAAGCTCCTGGGTATTCCTGGTCATCTTTTGCTGTAGCACTTTCAGCTCCTCTAATTTTTGATGGAGCAGGCCTTGTTCATGGCCTCCTTCCCCTTTATTTGGTGGAGTTGCTCCTTCTTCATCTCACAGGCCCATAACTTCCTTGACAACTTGGACAGGTCCATGGGATTCCTACCATGGAATTTTTCTCATACCCTCTCCAGTTCTTTCAGAAGCTCTTGCTTCCTTACAATCCTTGAGCTTGCTAGCCTCATGCTCCACCTGTTTGAGCATGTCCTCCTGTCTACCAGCTCTTGAGGGGTGGCATGGCTGAAGAGGTAGACCAGTTGTCAGGTGTAATTGTAGGTGTCCTGGTTCAATCCCTGATACACTTGAATGCTTTATTTACTGTGGGTAGCAATGTGATAGAAGCTATTTGCCCTAAATGTGAAAATTTTTGTAATTAAAGTTGTTCCCATGATCTAGCCCACATAATTAGTCTAATTGGCTTCTTTCATTATGTACCTTTTTAGTTATTGAGAAGTTAGAGTAACTATTTCTTAAAGTCAGTATTTTTAAATATTCTTTATATTGGCTATATAGTCTGATTATAATTGACATTGCTATGATATTGAATTGTAATTGTACTTGTTGCCTGGGTGAGCGTCTCCCTTACATTTTGCCCCATCTTGTAATCGCCCTGATCGAGAACAGGTGACACTCATTAACTTCCTAGTCTAACAGCTCCTTTAAAAGAGCGGGTGGAGTTGTTGTCTCACTTTTTCCTGACTGATGTTTGTTTGAGGGAGATGAATGTCAAACTAAGGTAGGCACTTAAAAGTTTTTTCTGTATGTGTTCTTTCCATGTTAAGCATTTCCCTGGTGTCTTTGCAGGTGCCGTTCACAGCTGAGGTGCAGAGGTTTTCACGGTTAGAGTTCTTGTTGGTGCCAGTTACAAGTTGGTTGGGCTGCTATATCTGTGCAGGTGGTTGATCACTGGATGAGGGTTTCCCTTTTCCTTGGGTCCCATATTGCATGTTGTTTTGTGTCCTCCCAACCCTTGTATGGCTCGTCTTGCAGTGTGAGTATGAGCAGCTGTGTGTTAATGGTAATACTGGTGGTGGTGAAGCACTTTGGGACCCCCTGCCCTCCCCCTTCTCTTATGGGTGTCCCTGGCACCCTCTCCTGTACTGTTAACGTTATATTCTAAAAATTTTAAAGTTACAGTATTTGTAATAAGTCTGTTTTTTAACCTGGCCTCTTTTGCAGCTTTGATACACAAGGCAACAATCTACCTATTGAGTTTTCTGAATATCAAATAAATTTTATTCTTCTCTGGAACTGGAAACTTGTCTCTGTTCCTTCTTTGACAAAGAACTTGTGTATTTGTTGGTTACTCTTTGGGTGAAATTCCCAGAGTGGAATTGCAACCATTCAGCAAATCCAAGAAATGTATACAATGTTATGGTAAATGTTAACTTAATTTTCAGAGGCTGCACAGTTGGAGCACTGCACATGTTGAGCTTGTGTTACTTCAGCTTCAACAACAGAGGGGGGGTGGGGTCAGACATCCTACCTCTCCCAGCACTTCCAGGAGTCTCCCACAGTTTGACAACAGCTCCCTGGGTGCTTCCCATTGGCTTACTTTGTCTTGTCTCCTTGCTCCTCTGTCCTCCAGCTTGTGAACCGAAAATTTATCTATGCCATCCTTAAGAATACCATCATTCAGTATGTTGTCACAGTTCATACCTACGAACAGCATGTTTCACTTGTTTTCACCTGTGCTAACTGGTGATCAAAGCCAAGTGGCAGTGATGCCGGTTTTCTCGTTCAGGGGTTTGGCAGAGCACATGACATCTTGACTGTGAAATGAAAGAACTGGTCTGGATTTACAGGTGCAGGTTACATGATTTCATGTTTTATCAAGTAAAATGATGCTACACTAAAGTTCTGTGACACCATGTGTTTTCTTCTTTTAACCTAGATTGGTTAACAAGCACTTGTGTTAAATTGAACAGGGACTCGTGGCCCAATATTTTTGGGAGATTCCATTTGAGATTCCACATTATTCCAGCACTGTTTGAGAGAAGTGTTTTTATAAGGTCAGAATATGTTTTACCTTTTCTCCTTTCAAATACATCCATTGAGTCTTAGTTGAGTTGAGGTAGTGGGTGACTGTAGAGGCCAGTTCATGCAAGTCAGTACTTTTTGCTTTTCACTGGACTTCACATAGACCTGTGGACAGCTTCATCGTCTTACTGGAAAACGGATCCTCTTTCATGCAGCTTTGAGCCAGAGGACATGCCATGCCTCTGCAAAGTGATGTGGTTCTTATCTTTACTCAGTGGGTAGTTGATTGAAGCAAATACTACAAAAACTGGGGATGTTTTACTTTTAGTTGACAGGCAAAACATCCCCGCACCTGAATTTTTCCACCATGTTTGAGTGAATGCATTGACTGGTGTAATAACCTTTTGTACATCCGTCAGCTCTTATATTCTCCCCGATGCAATGACAATGTTTAAACTTTGATTCATCAGTAAACAAAGCTTTCTACCTGCCCACAGTAGTGACCCTAATTTAGTTACTCTTTGGCCCATGCTAAATGTTTTGAATGGTTTCTGAAGTGGTTTGGAAACTGCAGCTCTCTCTTCAGGCTGCAGTTTGCCAGTCACTAATTTTATAAGCTGGCTTTGCATCTTCAATGCAGATGCTGCTCTGTCTGCTAAAAATCTGAACTTGATGTACAGGTCCTCAGATGGTATAGTCACTGCAGGTCTAGCTGGTCGTGCTTTGGATGCAAATTAACTGAATATTCTAACTTTTTTGAAACAGCACTGAATAGATTTACAATTGACACTATTGTAATGTCTTCCCATAAAATTCCTTTACCCACACTGATGAAATGATACAACAGATATGCCATGCATTTTGAGTAACTTTTATATGGATTTAATCATTATCTGTGCGTTGTCTGTATGATCATGGGCGTGGTGATGAGGATTTGTGATGGAAGAAGGATTCCCCCCTCATCACAATGAAGCATACCTTATTTTACATGAAACGATGAAATGACAACAATGAAAAACTACAAGACAAATTATTTGTTAAAGACAATCTGGAAATGATTTCACCTTGTAAGTTCAAATATATCCATACATGCTTTTGAAAGGGTAGATGGGAATAGACAGACACTTTACTGATCTAGAGGACATCTAAGCATCCAGTAGCTAAGTGCAATAAATACACGCAATGTGGGAAATACACTCAGTCCAAACTGGAAAGTAGAAATACACACCATATTTGTAGCCTCCAGCAAAATAGCATGAAATAATGTTTTGGACATTACACATTAGCCTAAAGCTGGTGTAAAGCCTGTTGGTTTGTGCAGTAGAAAAACACATTGAAATAAAAATAAATGAAATACAATAGGACGGATGGATGGACAGCTAGGAGAATTGACTGCACTATGTACATAAACAAGACACTGTTGATGCAGTAGATAAATGAGTGTGGCAGTCAATGGATAATGCAATAGTTCCAAAACTGTGCAGTGACGGTAACAACAGTAAACAAGAATGTGGGTTTTGTTGTCCTAATAATGACACAAACTACAGGTCTGTTTTATTCACAAACCTTTCATTAATAAATAAAAATATTTCGGCTCTATAACATAAAGGGTTGAACTCACAAAAAATAAATGAAGAAATAAAACTGGTAAATGAAAATGCTATCCTTTTGAAATAAAAATTCTCAATTTACTATAACCAGGCATCATTCTATTTGCGCTTTGATATCACCAAAAGGCGGCGCCATTGCCGCAACACGTCAACAATGTGGTCATCATCTTTATAACAGATCTACGATATTTTTACGTTTACGTTATTTTTAAATTATAAGCTATAAATTTATATTATTTCTGCTTTTTATTATAGCTCAGTGGCCGTCTTCATTTCCTCGTGCAGTTCAGGCTTTCTGGTAGCTACCAAAATGTATTCAGTCCGCCATTGTGGAAGCCGTGACGGAAACGGATAACAGCCCTCTTCCTGTCGTCGCTCCAGCCTCAGGTAGTGTGCCGTCCAGTTTCTGCGGAGGTTCCCGTCGGTAATTATGAGCTTCACCTCACATTTATGTGTTGAAAATTTTTCTTGTCTATGTAGGTGCAAATGGAAACAGAAAATCACCAAGTGCTCGCACACTGAAGCGTTTGTTTGTCGTCACGAGGCGCAGTGCGCCTGAGAAGGCCAGGTGCTATGGCGTTAGCATCTCTCCGCCGGACCGCGGTCCCGCTCCGTCGTGGCTTAGCAATGTTGCAGCGCTTTTGTTTGTGCCATTAACCTCAAGCATCGTGATTTTCCATCGTCATCCATCGTTTATCTCTTGCGACTAGCATTTTTTGAACCAGGGAGGGAGCTAGCTAGTCGCACAGCGCCATTATCTCTGGTGAAGATGAACAATGTAGGAACAAAGAGGGGGGGGGTTGAATTTCTGCCTGGCGTACTCGGAAAAGCAAGAAGCTAACGCCGCTCACTCCCTGCTGATAATATGACTAAAAAATGAAGCTAAGTATGATTCGCTAGCAATTGTAATTGCGTGATGGTAAACCACCCTCCCTCTTTTTTTTTATAATTACAGGTGAAATCAATCATGTCTTCTGACGAGGGGAAGTTATTTGTTGGTGGCCTCAGCTTCGACACCACTGAACAGTCTCTGGAAGATGTGTTCTCCAAATACGGTCAGATATCTGAAGGCAAGTTGAACCAATATTGACTTATGGGAAGCATTAACGTTAATTTTTTTTTTTTTTTTTTTTTTTT
>OMLB01015484.1:0-18284 GCA_900302555.1 Myripristis jacobus | reverse complement strand
ATAACGTTATGCCAACATGAGCCAGCTACCACTCACTGACTAAAGTTTCTTTTCCAGTTGTCGTTATCAAGGACAGGGAGACTCAGAGGTCCCGTGGCTTTGGTTTCGTCACCTTTGAGAATCCAGATGAAGCCAAGGATGCCATGATGGCAATGAATGGCAAGGTAATGATGGGTTTTGTTAGGCCTTTGCTTTCTTAAGGTATTCGGTGATGTGTAATGGTCTTCTGAAAGAATTAGCTAATGCTCATTTCTGAAAATGTATATTCAGATGCTGAAACTCTGAACATCCTCAAAAGTAATGATTGGGATAATAAATGTTCCTCTTATTTATGGTCTTCCTCTTGCACCCCTTTCTCTTCATCTTTTGGTTTCTCTGTAGTCTCTTGATGGCAGGCAGATCCGTGTGGACCAGGCCGGCAAGTCAGGCAGCGGCGGTCGTTCAGGTGGAAGTTACCGAGGAGGTACAGGTTCAGTTGGAAGCGGAGGATATTATGGCTGGGGAAGAGGTAGTGGTGGAAGAGGAGGTGGCCGTGGCTTTTCACAAGGCATGTTTTGTTTGGTCTTTTTGTAACACTTAAATGTAACACCTGACTATAAATTTAACTCATCTGTAGTTTGTGCACTGAATTATAAATTCTGATTTAAGGTGGAAGGTTCGACAGAAGTGGAAACTTCCCGGAACGAAGCTACTACAACAGAGACAGGTGAACACTCAGTCTTGAAATAACTCCTGGCAAAAGTGGAGTCGCACAGACTCAAGATTGGTCATCAATTTATAAAATTTTGTTAACCTCATACATGGCTTCAACTTCTTAGCTTGATATACAAGGCATTGATAGTAGTGTAGTTGTTGATGAAAATGAAGTTTCACTCACTTTGAATCTTTACTGAACCTTTTCCTTATGTTGTTTGGGTTTCCAGAAACCAAGGAGGATATGGAAACCGCTCAGGAGGTTTGTACAGAGACAGCCATGATAGATACGGTGAGGCTTCTGAACTCAGTATAAACACCTTTAGTTAACAATATGCAGCCGACCCGGAGCTTGATGAGCCGCAGCCTGTTAACTGCTGATTGGATTAATCCCCTTTATTCTTTTCAGTCAAGAGATGGTTTTGTCATCGGGCAGGCTTTTCCCTCATGCATGGTCTTGAGTCTGGTTGCACCAGGTGAAAGATGCAGGGTTGCCTAGACAGGGTGTATTTTTTAATTCATAATCTCCTTACATTTGGTTGAAATATATAGTCTGAGTTCTAAAAGCAACATTGGCATCCAAACACATGCCTTTAATCAGGCCAGGTTTTTCAGGATTTTTATCTTTCCAGCGCTGGATCAAGTTGGACCTCCTTCCTCCACTCAGAGACCCTGCAGACCCTCGAACTTCATTAATCAAAGGGCTTTTTCTTTTTTGAACAGGGGGTGGTGCTGTGGTCTTTGACGCCCACTGAGGCCTCCTGTAGTTGAAATATGTTGGAAGAAACAATATGTTGATGGCCCAGTTTAGCACTCTACTGCAATGGGGTTTCAAAGGTAGGCTGATAACAGTCTGCAAAAACTCCATGTTTAGCCTTCCCCTGGGTTCCCCTTTTGGCAGTAAAAAAAAAAAAAAAAAAATCCAAAAATATTTTGTTTCCTCCCAACCGGTGCAGTTATTAAGCTAGGTAGGTAGATGTAGAAATAATAGGAACCCTGCTTTACCTAATAGATCTTCGCACTTGATGCAGTGTTTTCCTGGTACTTTTCCCTCTTTTGAGGCTTGGTTATCTAAGTAGGAAAAAGCTGGTCTTTATTATTACAGGAGAAGAACATGCACACAATCGAGGAACAACAGCACTTCATTGACTTTTAAATGTCTGGTGTATTGACTTATGTCAGTTATGTCAGATGTAAAAGTCTCTGTCAGTGTCAGTCTTGCAGCAATGAATGTCTGTTTTCACATTAAGACTGTAAGAGACTCTTAACATTAGTGTTAGTTTAGAGGCAATCATTTCGCTCCTAGCAGCAGTTTCTCTACATTGGTATTTGCATCATGGAGTAGTTCTCACTGACTTCAAATTATCCAGTTAGCCTGCCACCAAAAAGAAGTGACAGTCTACAAAAATGTTTATTAGCAAGGCTTCTTCAGGAAGCTCCTTACCTTTACATGTGGTCCCAATCATATCTAATTTTGTCTCTCTGATATCACCCCCATAGGTGATGATAGTGGTTGGTAGCCTGGCTTGGTGGATGTCTGTTATCCAGGCTACACCCTTACTACTCCCCTGATCCGCAGCCCATTCTGATGACAGCAGACCTCGCTGGAATTCATAGCGGTGCAGAACCTACTGCATCTAATGTTGAAAAATCATTATGTTAAACCATTTATGTAGGTAAGAGCAGTCCTGGATAAGTTCAGGCGAGGGCCGGCTTGCACGCCAAGCCGTCTTGGCTGGTCTTTTTCCAAGTTTTATTTTTGATGTAGCTTTTGTTTTCCATCGAGTCTTCTCGTTTTGCAATTGATCTGAAGAGAACCCATTTTGATTTCTATTACAATAAGTGCACTTTGTCTCACTTGGAGATCTGCATACACACATTTAGACAGGGCCATGCAGGAAGGGAATGTATAACTAGAAAATGGATACACCTTTTTTGAATTTTGAAGTGTCTGTGTCCCGAAGGGTGGTTGAATCTTAAGGAACGGTAACATTGCTGTTTTTGTTAGCACATTGTGTCAAGAGAAAGTTGGATAAAAAGTAAACAGTTTATATTCTACAAAATAAATACAGTCATTGTTCAGTGGAGCACAGGCCTTTCGGCTGATTATCTTACCCCTCCTCAAGCGATTAAAAACAGTGCTTCCTACTCAAGCCATTTAGTTTCTACAGAGATTTTGCTTAATCGTCTGTACATCAAGAGATTGTACCTTTTGTTTCAAAATTAGATGATACTCACATTTTCAGCACTGTGACAGGTGACTGTAAATCAGACCAAATCTGTCCAAGTTTTCTCAGCAAGTGTTCGGATAGTACAAAAAGTTCTCCTCATGTTAATTTTGTATTTGGTTTTTTTTTTTTTTTTTTTTAAGCATGCTATAATTTCATGTTTGTATTTTTCTGAAATAAAAAAATCATCACAATTGTCTGTCCCATGTTTCAGTACATAAAATCTGTCAGCTACACACCTTTTACACAAGACAAAGTGAGGCAGCTTTATTTATGCAGCACATTTCATACACAGAGCAGCAAAAATACAATCATTACAAAAGTTTAAAAAGAAAAAGTGCAAATGTTTCATTATGTGGCAAAGTGTACAGTGCAAAATTAAAGTTCTAAGGTAAGCTTTAAATGGAGTCAGGGGTTTGTGATTTTGTTCTAGCCCTTAGGACAACACCAACCTGTCCCTGATGACCAACGGGTCCTTGAAGTTTCATGAGACAGGAGCATGTTGAGGCCATTGTGATATTTCAGTTGGTTACCACTGACTTGACCAATAAATTCAGTCAGAATATGTGTGAATACCATCACCCCTCACACAGTGCTGCACCTAAAGGATTTACAGGCTTAATAATACTTTGTATTGTGCACAGTTTCCTGGTGAATGTATTGTGAAGCAGTTTAACAAAAAAAACAATAAAACCAGCAGCGTCCACTCTTTGTCACAATATATTCCAAATGAGGGTGTAATTTAAAGGACATGAAAAATGCATTTCACACGCTGTTTTACGGCAAACCATCCTGTAGTCGGATTCAGAGCAGGATGTTAAGGAATCAGAGGCAGTGTGGGTTGCGTTGTCAAAAGAACCATATCATAACCAAGAAAACACATTATCTCCATGTACCACTCATCGTTTCATATTTGTTTTGCCAAGTGGAGGTGCTTTTACTCCTAAATAAGCTCTGTTTGTGGTTCTGCTCCACAAAAGGTGCTCTCAGCTTCAGAGGGCCACCCCAGGTGCTGTCAGTATCCATCCTCAACATTGGCCCCTGATCATTTATACTGAATAACGCAGTTTATTGTTCTGTCACATGATGGTTTGTTAGAGAGCTGACTAAGTTAAAAACTCAGCTGTCAAAGCAGAGATGATGTGAGTTTTCTATGTGAGCTCGAGGTGAATTTTCAACATGGCGTCTGTCACTGTTAATACCGATTTTCATTCACAAGGTGGCAGTGTTGTCTTTATTGTTGCTTTAATCCACACTGCAAAAGAAATTTGTACAAGTGTTGATGAGAGCGGCACAGAGCAATAATAAAGTCAAAAAACGGTTTAAGGAAAGCAAATTCCTTTTATTAATGCTGAAAGATGATACACAGAGCAAAAAGTCTTATTTTAGTGGAAATATAGAAATTCTGTATTACAGAACAAGGCATCATGGAAATATGAATCAAGAACACGTATAGGAGCATTGTATCAACACATACTGACAGATGAAATAATGTTGTTGCCCTAGCCTTGAAAAACTTTTTGGTGACAGTTGCCCATAATAGCAGGAGGATTGAAAAAAAGAGGGACTGGAAATCTGAGCGATTTGAAATTCAAGATAGAAATCTTGACTGAGCTTGATTATTTCTCAAAATGACCAACCCATCAACATATTTGAAGTCCTTTAACCCAAGTTGCTAAATATGAGCTAAAAAGGGTTGCTTAGCTTTGTATTATTCATAAACACTTAAATAAACTATATAATCAAATACTTTAAAACCATATTACATCACCAACACAACAAAACATCTCAGTTTTTATTTTCTGGTAGTCTCATTTCTAAGTAATATCTATCTTCTATAGACAGCTAGATGGATATCAATCAATCAATCAATCTTTATTTATCTCATGAAACTTTACAGGTAGAGCAGGTAAAGACCATGCTCTACAAATTACAGAAGAAAAAAAAAGAAACCCAACAGATTCCCTCCTGAGCATGCTCTTGGCGAAAAAAAAAAACATAATTCCTTATAATAATTCCTTAGTGATTTTGCCTTTGAACCAGTGCAGAGGGGGCTGCAGATGCAACTGTATGAAAGGGGTCAAAGTGCAGAGATTCAGTTTTTCACCTCCAAAAACAAGCTTACATGTTCATTTTTTTTATGAAGAATAATTATATGCTGTGAGTTGGTCAAACTGTCAGTATGTCTTTCATTTGCGGTTAATTTTCCTTGCGGAATAGATGGTCTCTTGAATCCAGGTTGTATATTCAGAAATCTTGGTGAAAACATGGAGTGACCCGTAGCTGGCAGACACGATGCCATAAGCGGTGCTATTTTCACAGACCAGTGGCCCTCCAGAGTCTCCCTGCAAACACATACATTCAGTTACTAAGGCATTCTTACATTTAGTCTGGTGTGATTGTGATAAACTATGACTGAGACCTGTGAAGATATATGTCCATGTACACTGACATAAATGAACTTACTCTAGCAGGCCCGCTGTCTCCTTCAGTACAGTACACGTCTGTTATGTCACAGAACTGACCATCAACGAGTGTTACATTGACCTCCATGAGTTTGGGAGACGAGAGGTTACTTGACCGGTTTGATCTTCCCCAGCCAGAAACCAGGCAATCCTGTGGCCGATCACCTGGGCCTGCAAGCTTAATGGGTTTCACTTTGTCGCCGAAAGCTGCTTTTGAACTCAACTAGAGGCAGAGAGAGAGATTAAAAAACAGAAATAAGTACAAACATTTAGACAAAATACGAATTCAGATTCCTCTCGTGCGTACCATCGCCTGTTGTCCCTGTGTATCGCTCGTTCAGTGATATTTGTGATGTATATTTTATGGTTCTGTTGTTCGATGCATGCATCCAAAAAGCAGTTACAGTAAACGTAAAGGGAAATATGAACTCAGGAAATCACAAAAAAGACTATATTAAATGTCACATTACAAACTACACAAATGTTAAAGTGAATGATAATTCTTTGTCTTTTACCTTAAGTAGCATAATGTCATTCCTCATTATCTTGTCATCGATGAAGAACTGTTCATGTGGAAATATTTTATCCACATATACGAAGTGCTTATCTTCGCTGAAGTAATCATGAAGTCCCAGAAAGACTTTATACTTTCTGAAATGATAAAAATTAAATGGTGCCTCAAACATGATAAAGATGACAGTGGTTTATTTATCATCTGGTTGGTTTGTATGATAGAGCATTTTACCCACAAAATGACATTTACTAAAATGTTTTATTTTTAAATAGATGTTAGACTCTTGAAAGCTGTTAGCAAAAACAGATTTACGATCTCTCTCTGATTGTTGTTTTGGAAGCACACTGCAGTAACTTTTCAGGAAATTGTCATGATATAGAGCACGCAGTTGGTTTAGACCAGCATCACAGACACACTCTGCATTTTTATGTATTCAGCAATCTGATGCCATGTATCACTGTTAGATGATCAGACAGTCTGCCAATAGTTAAAGGGAGAAAAAGCAGGTAACTTTCAGGGGGCCCGAACCTGAAGGTGGTCTTTTGGAAAGTATAGGCTACAAAAATCTGTGCTGGGGAGTGTCGAATTTTATCACGGGGCCCAGATATCCTAGCAGTGCCCTCATCAGCAGGTAAAGAAACTGAACCAAACTTACTCGCCTTTGCAGTGAGCGGCAGTCATCACAAAGTCCTCATCCAGAAGAAAGCCATCGCAGTGTTTTTTTGTGTGGTTGCACGACAGATACTCCAGAAGGACCATGTACGGCCTGCTGTGTGGCACAGCCTCATGGCCTCCATAGATTGATGCTGTGTGACCTGGTGAAAATTATTTGAAAGAAGCATAACATACATGACATATTTACAAGACCACCACAAGACTAAAATAAATGTGCCGAACTCTGATTACAATTAGCAGGTGTATCTTCCTGCACTGTGTATTGCAAAATAGTACGTCAACTTCAATTGCTTGTGTATTGTGGTCTGACAGGGCATGATTCAGCACACCAGGTGAAAAAAAATAGATGCAGCTGCAATGCTTCACTTTGGCTTACCTTGCCCATCTAGAGTCAGCACAAGCAGCAGAAACACGATGTTAAGTTGGATGTGCATGGTGAGGTCTGAGTCCAAGCCAAGCTACTGAAGATCAGTGCCACTCACACCGCTCACCATCTCAACCTTATAAAGAGCAAGAGAAGGAAGTGTTTGTCAAATCTGCATATGCACATGACACGGCTGTGAACCACATTCGCTTGAGGAGGAACATCACTGATATCATCGCACTCTGAGCATGAAAAAAAGCTTGTTTGTTGTTGCAGCTGTTTTTCTCTGACTGTGTTTAATTTATCTTTGACATCTTAATGGCAAGTTTCTTCATATAGAGAATTTACATCTGTTACACTGTGTGTGTGTGTTTCAGTTGGGATGACCATTGATATGGATGGGCTATGATGCAAAGGAGTTTAGTAATAATGCTTTATTGCTAAAAGAGTGGGCACTGTACAAAAAATCTTTTCTGGATTTATACTCCCATGAATTTACATCATGGGAGAGAGCACACTTCTGAGGTATGTCTCTGACCGCAGGTTGACTTGTAATTGAGTCCACTGGTGCAACCCTTGAACATAAATTAGACCTGTGTAGTGGCCTGTGATACATATAAATTGGTCATAATTTACCCACTGATGCCTCTGTGGTAACAGCACATGGCCTTGAAGATCTCAATTGGCATTCCTTATTCAAAGCCATGGCTTTCTCAGAGGAGTCTCGATGTCTGTCGCATGGCCCCAGAGGTAACATTATTCTGATGTTATCACGTCATAAGTCAGTGAATAATAATAGGATTTGTTTGAAAGCGTGGCTCATTGAACTTGAAGTGAAATGTGACCGGTGAGTTTCCACAGGTTTGAAGAAACCATTAGATTCCCTTGAAAGAGAAAGGAGATCAACTGGCTGACTTCATCTTCGTAAGCCTGCATCACTGATGTTCAAGAATATTTTAGTCAATCTTTTTCCCTCATGCATGGAGCCAAAATAAAATCATTTGCCTATTAGGGATATGTATGTAGTGCATAAATCAAACAGAGCTCATAATGTGTGTTGGTCACTTGTAAGCCCCGTAGACCTATTTGTTCAAGTTTGGTAAAAAAAAAAAAAAAAAAAAAAATTCACTTGAGAGTTACTGTCTACTGCAATGTATTGTATGAATGTATTTTAGAAATCATTTGAGGTCTGAAAAGTGAACTTGGATTTAAATTTATCCCTCTGAACAATAACTGGATCAGACACTCACAAATTTTCTCATGCCAAAATACCTGGAGCAATGTTTCACTTTTTAAGAAAAGTGCAAGCCAGTAAAAGTTTATACAAAGTGTGTAAAACCCGCCATCCTCTACACTAATAACTAGTGGTTGTTGCAACCTATTTCCCTTTGCTTGCAGAGTAGTCCACCCGAAAGGTATGCAAATAAACTGACCACACAGCACAGGTATGTCTATTATATCGCTGCTCGAGTCTAGACTCAAGTATGCTCCCTTCATATCTGAGCCACAAACTTTATTGTAATTGTTTTGAGTGTTGCACAACAGGGGTTTCGTGTGTCGTGAAAGAAGGAAAAAATGGTGGTGGGGGAGGAGGAAAGGAAGAGAGCGAACAGGTTTTGGGATGTGAGCTCCTGGAGTCCAGGGCAGTAATGGGAATTACAGGAGCAAAGGCAGAGAGGAGCTGGCCT
Source organism: Myripristis jacobus (assembly GCA_900302555.1). NCBI lineage: Eukaryota > Metazoa > Chordata > Actinopteri > Holocentriformes > Holocentridae > Myripristis > Myripristis jacobus. The sequence goes on along the minus strand of OMLB01015484.1, from coordinate 9,657 downwards.
GGTGGAAGAGGGCCCTTACCGTTAGCCTATCACTTTTATGGGGACCGAGGGGCTGGAAGGACTGGCTGCTTAAGCCATTGGACTCTGCAACAAGGAAAGAGGGAAAGTAATAACAGTCGTAAAAAGACCATCAATCACGGCGCAAATTACATGTTTATTAAGAAGAAAGGAAAATGACAACAATAAAAGCCAACGGACAGAGAAGCGAACATTCCTGGAGCAGCCGTGATAGATCAGGCCATGGACATAACCGAAATCACATATGGGAGCAGAGGTTTATGGCCCCCGAGCCACACTGATGTGTCAGTGTCTGTGTTCAACAATTATCATGACATTAGGTGACTCATGTCTGTGCTCTTCTCACAAGCTATATATTTTTGCACAAAAATGGTCTGATATAATTGTATATGTTCAACTCTATGCTCACATCACCCTTTGGTATAATGCAGTTCCCACTGTGAGAGGTTTTCCTTCAGGTCGTTCCATCAGTCTGGTGGTCAAGTCGGCTGCATGCACTGACCTGAATACAACTTGACTAAGAGAATAGGTAGCTATCAAATAGCTCAAACTGTGAGAACTTGATAGGAACTAGTGCAGATGAAGGTGTATTTGTATGTGTGTGTGTGTGTGTTTCCAAGAAGTGAGCATTGCCTATATCCCCTTCTCTTTGAGTGCTGTGGCACTAAGCCTTACTCAGGCTGGTGTGGCCTGGCGTTCAGGAGGTGAGCACTGCCAAACAGAAGCACTTCCTGTCCACAAGAAAGGAGAGGACATGTCTGCTTTCCAAGACTTGAGCAGCGGGGAAGACGTGACCACTGTCAATAAGTCTATGCTCCGACAAAAGTAGGACAGTGTTCCCAAATGGTCTCCAACACACACTCTCACACATACAAACCTTGTGAAATCATTCAGACTGTGGACCTGAAGTATTGCCCCACAAGAGGGATGATGTACTTCCATAAACTCATATTTAATCGCTACTCATTGACAGCATCATGACTCTTCAAGAGCTCGATAGGATGCCAAAAGACAGCTGTTGACCTGCTTGGCAAACCTCTGTTTATCCATGACCTCATTTGGTACTTTAATACTGTTTCATTATTACATATGAGATCAAAAGTTATTGACCACTCAGAATTACCAAGAGAGAGCTTTTGCAATGTTTCCCAGTATTTTATCAAATCTAAAACGTTGTGGTAAGATGGGTTAATACCCCAAGCTTCACCTCTCTCATCATGATGTTATCACGCATATTTACTGCTCAAAAGGAAACTGATAAACATATTTTTCGGTTATCTGATTATAACTTGAGCATTTCCTTTGTCAAGTGTCAAACCACTTCGCTCTTTCCCTGAAAGAGATGTAGCAAAACAAATTTGTGCTCTGTTCAAACTACGAACAGAGTTCAAATAGTGTAGTGCAATCAATGATCATAAGTGTGCTAAGACATCCCAGTCTTCACTGGAGTTTAACTCAAAAGTGAGATATTTCACTTTTATGCATAGTATGAATAAATGAAAACCCCTTAATGATTTTTTTTTTTAATAATGAGATATCTTAAGACTTTTACTTTTGAAAGAGTGGTCTTTTTGGACATAAACATCCACATTTTGGAAACAGCTACAAGTTAACAACATTTGTATTTATTCCTGAACACCATTAATTTGTATTTCAGCTCTGAAGGAAGCGCTCAAGGTGGGTGTGCTTCAGTTCAGAAGCACCACTAGAGATGTGAGTCTGTGACAAGGTTGCTTGGCATATCTGGGTGGCAAAAGTAAATGTGTGATGCTGCTTCCTTCCTGAATATCTACTGCCAAGCTGCCCTTCAGCAAGGCATTTAACCTGCACCTACTCCAGTGGAACTGCTCAGTCATCTCAGTGGTAACCTGTGCAACTGATCAGTGTGAATGCAAAGCAGCGTGTTGCCGAAAAAGTCCATGTGTGCTTAAAAAACTTTCCTGGAGGTATAAAAGTTAAAAAAGAATCAGTGGACATAGAACATGTGCAAAGCAATGATATCAGTGACATTAAATGTAGTCATAGCCGCACTAAACACTCAGTATCTTTTTGACATGTTCCCACACAGGACCACTTTTTCATGCATAGTGTCTTTATACCGCAGCCTTGTTAAGGAAGTCAGACAGTGTTTATCGTGTTGGATTTACGACACGTAGCTAAACGGGGCCTAATCTGATCAAAGCTTGAACATTTCCTTTATCAAGATGAAGAGGTCTGACACATTACTTGTGTACTTTCCTTTTTTGCTGACACAGAGAGAAAAAGTCAAACACCAGCAGCTCTTTTTGTGAAATGCTGCAAAAGATAACAGACTAAATTTGACCTGGAGCTCATCAAAGTGTTCATCATCAACGACGACTTCATGATCAATCAGGACATACCTCTAGTGTACGTCCTGATTAGTGTTTGCACAGTTGCTGGCAAACGAGTCAAGAAGTCTTCTGAAGTCTGTGCCCAGCCGCATCCACCTGCCCCCTCTCTGCCGGGTTAGAGTCCACAAGATGTCTGTGTGGCAACATGACCACGTCTTCAGAGGCTATCAGATGACGCCCTGCAGCTCCAGCCACTTACTTAAAGTCTGAATGAACAACAATTCATGCTTAAGTTGTCTTGGTGGTGTTTTTACAGCTGGAAATGTGGAGCTACCCAGATAGCTCAGGCTGGCTCTTGATTTCATGAGAGATACTGCAAGAAAAGGGGGGTGGTGGGGACTCGGGTACACCTGTGATTTCAATAAAAGCACCCCTCCGAGTCCAGCCTTTGACTGTTAACACTGAATTAAATTTAGGTATGCGCTGCCTAAATGAAGTCTGGCAGACAGTGCATAATGAAAACATCAAATAAATGCAAAAGGCATACAGAAATAAGTAATTTTATTTTTGGACAGTGGTTCAAATGAGAGCTCCTGTCAATCAGTGCCTTTTTCTTGTGCCTCCACTGAGCAGCTTTTAGTTTGAGTAATGACTGACAAATATGGATTTTAGCGCATCACTGTAAAGCCTATCATCAAAGTCCACTTTCATTTTCTGTTCAGCTCTGGGTTGTAAAGCACAAGGTTTGCATTAAATTTGGGAAACTTCAGACTGAGGAATGTCTTGTGCTCAAGACATTGAAAGCATTTATACGGGTAACTGTGTAGTATTTATAATTAAGTGTAGCCCATTACTGTGTCATTAACCTCTGAATGATAAAAATTCAACCTGTTAAATTCACTGTGCAACTCAGCCTTCATATAGGTGACTTAACCTTAATTGAAACTAAACAATCTCAATCTAAGTTAAGCACCTGTCCTGTAAAGCCTAATACTAATGAGCCTTTGGCCACTGAAACAATAACATCTCACCAAAAAATACTCAGGCAACACATATTTGACAGCACATCACAGAGGAAACAGGGTAGAAAAAGCAAATTTGTGATTACAGAACAGTACATCTTAGCTGTCGCTTTAGTAAATTATGCTTCTAGATTAATAAACACAAGGACGCACTTTCTATGCTTTGTTTTTGTTTAATAAAGAAAAGGGACTCGCCTTTCACGTGCCAACTCAAAACACAAAAAAGACAAATAATAGGTCATTATTATCACACAAAGAGGTGTTCAAGAGACACTCTGAAGTGCACTGGGACGGAAAATGAGGGCAGGAAGAAAAGCGTGACTACAGTACTTGTCTGAGTGTGTGTGGATAAAGAGAGGAAACTAGGAAAACTAGGAAACAAGTATTCATAGCAAAGATAATTACACACCCTAATTCACATTTTGACCACTGTATATTGTTACACCAACCTCCTTCTCCTCCTTGTATCTCAACATCCACAAATCATGGGTAGCAGCTGAATAACACAAGAACAAACAGACAACCAGGGATTTGTAACAACAACACAGGATTTTCAAGCTGGACTGATATCAGGTAATGTGAGGCCAAGCAAACAGTTGACTGACCACGTTGACCTCCTTGGCTAAGAAACACAGGATTTTAAATTAAGCCTAGAAAAGCCCTTGCAAAAGTAGCACTTAGCCCTCAGCCAGACTACCCGCTGTGGGAAAAAAACACAGCCTATTCTGTCCTTATGAATGTACTGGCAGAGCAAAGCTCTTAAGATGGCCCATAACTTCCACAGCATCCTGTAATGTGCTTTTTTGTTAATGCCAGCAATCATTTTGGAATAGTAGGCGGTGGTGCTTTTCAGCAGCGGATATCTCAGTGTTTGGAATGAAATTTCACTTGACACCATGTGCAATACTCCCGTTGTGAAACACAGGAAAATGTGTTTTTGGTGAACTTTTTTTTTTTTGCCATGAGAAAGTTTTCATACCTCCAAAGTCTTATCTCCATGGCAAAGAAAACATAGCAGTATGAGGAAAACATCTGTTTGCAAGAAACATTTCTTGTTCTTGTGCAGCTTCTGAGAGGAAATAGGGTTTATACGTGTGTGAGTGTGTGTGTGTGTGTGTGTGAGAGAGAGAGAGAGAGAGAGAGAGAGAGAGACTGATAGAGCGCTGACCTGTGATTCAAGTATCACTGACATTAGACAGTGAGACAGCATCTAAGACGGTTCACTCTCCCATGATGGACTCACTGCTCCCTGAGAAGACTTCTGCTGCAGACCGTTTGCCTCTCATCTGACAGTCCCGCCACACTCACCAAACTCCAGCAAAAGATTTGTCAACTGGATTGAAATCAGCTCTTTGGCTAAATGATTCCAACATCTTGGCAGTGGAAGGCTGTATTGAGATGGATGGATGATATGGGGCCTTTGGTCACCCTTTTGAACTCGCTTGTGTCCGCTTCCAGTGAAAAATGTAATTAACAAGCAGCCGAGCTCCAGCACAACACACGAGCTGGTTCTCCATCTCTGCCATCATGCTCTGTTCATTTTCATTTCATAAAATGAGGCTTCCAACTGAGCTAAACCACAAGCTAACTACATCAGGGGCACATCTTCAATTTCCTGTCTCTGGTCCCACATACATCGCAGCTGGTGAGACCTTTTGCACAGCCACCCACATCCTGCCCAATGACAATACTCACTAAACCAATGAAAATATTAATAGACAGAGGAAGAGTGATTACTCCAAATTAACTAAGAATAACAGCAGCCTCAGTCCTCCTGCCAAAATCTAGCCTGTACTGAAGTAACATGCCAGGCTAAAAGGAGAGAGCAAAGAGGGACAAATCATTCATCTGAGACTTGAAGGACATAAATTATGTCAGCCCTATGGATGTTTTTCTGTTCTGCTTGAATCATTTCAATCCAAAAAACATATGGTGTCTATTCACTTTAGACATGGGATTCATATTTAGATGTATCAGGTTTACACCAGTATAATAAGAGGATGGGAATTTCCTTCTCTCTTCTCTTTTTTCATTTTTTTTTTAAAAAACAAAACTTTTCCAACAAGCTAGTTAGACCTCATTATTTGTGAGCAAAAGGATACCAGTAGCTAAAGCTTGGTGTATTTTAAGTTTTGCAGTTGATCAGGTTTCTGAGGTGGACCTCTTTACAATCAGGAAATTGCTCAAAACCACTTGTGATTACCCACGTGAACAGCAAGTCCTTGAAATAACGTTGTGCTGGCCTGTTCTGGAAAACTCACAGTTTCTAGTTAACTGACTGCTGAGTGAAAATGTAAAGATGCAGTGATGAGATACAGGAGGTGATGGTATCAAAACGCTCAGTGGTGAAAATATGGTTTCACTTTGACTTCATGTTCAGACACAAAATCAAACATCTTTTTCACCCACAAGATAATGGTTGTTGGTGTATTGCTGCTGTGGCATTCATTTCGCACACTTTAGCACACACACACACACACACACACACACACAGTCACACACCACATAAAGGGTTCAGAAATAGAATCTTCTTTTATGTCAGATCTGAGTGAGGGATACAGACCCACAGGGACTCATGGGATACAGGTGACTACACACACACACACACACACACACACACACAGAATACCTTTGCACAGTGCAGCGTCTGCGCGTCAGTCCGTCTGTCTGAGAAAACAGATCCAGTGCTCTGACCAAAGAGAAGAGATTTCAAAGAAAAATGTCAAACAGAGTGGAAACAAAAACAGATCTTTTAAAGCATGTTGTATGTTTTTCACTGAGGAGGTCTCAGCGTAAGACTCTAATACATCAGCCCTTTTCATGGAGGGCAAAATAAGGGTCAGGTGTAATTAATAGGTACTGTAAACTGATACCTATATTTAGACATTTCCGTTTTCCCTGCTATAGTTTAAGGGGATGATTGAGGAGCCAGATGTGGCAGTTAATCCTAGTTTGGACAATGTCATATTAGGTCAGAGAATCCAGGTTCTGTGGATCCATGGTGGGCTTGGTGAGAAACACATTTCATTTGGTAGCAAGAACGTCAGAGGGGATTACAATTGAAATACATAAATTTTCATTAAAATGTTTGTTTTCATCATTACCGTGATAATCTGAAGTCCTTTCTGTGCAGAGAGAGGCCTATCAGCTGATTTCCCCAAACCAGCAGTTTTGCAGGGGATTGAAAGCTGTTTTCACACATAAGAGTGCAGTGATCCAACCAGAGCAAGTCACCGGTTTATATTCCTCCTGCAGTTAAATCCACCATTTTACTGAGGATCATTTTACCAATCTAACATTATGTCAAGAGAAGTGAGGGATAGAGAAGCACTTCAATCCAACATGGAGCTTTAGCTGGCTTTTTTTTTTTTAGTAAGTGAGCTCGTCTGTGGTGTTGATGCAGCACTACTAAGACCAGTAGCTCTTTCAGTTCCATCAAGCGGGATATTTTCACTTTGCTATAGAGTTGGATGGTCTTACCAGGGTCCAGACAATATGTTTCCCCTACAAGGGGAACTAAAGCCCACCCAGCCCTAAAATTCAGCCACTAAAACTAAAACTTTTAAGAACCTCTTAAATCTTGCTGGATGGTGGCTATATTACCCGGGAATTATACTAAATAAGAAAATCCCTGTTTTTAACTGGATTTACCATCCCTTTAAGAAAGACAGGTTCCCTGATGCCATGCAGGATGACAAGTATCCTTGATTTGATCCACTGAGCTGTGACATGTTACGCCCTCCCTGTCTGCATCGCTCTCAGGATATAAATTGAATTTCACAAGACAGCAACCATCATTATTTTCCGCCATTTCACATTTCTGTGTCTGGGTACTTTGTCAACAGTACTTCAAGATTAATCTAATCAAAATACATCCTTCTATATCCACTATGCATTATTCGTTTGACAAGTTAGTGAAGTGTGTGAGTGTGAGTGTGAATGTAAAAGGTCCTTCAGTATTAGCTTGAATATGTTTGTATATTTAATTCCTTGAAGGAAAAATGAGCTGGGTCACATTTATGAGTTCTCCTACTGCACTTTGTTCTCAAGGTTTCCCCACAGTATTGTGCAATGTGTTTTTTTTGCAAAACTATTTACCACTTATTTAGAAATATCTATCATCTCTATGTGCAAAAAAAAAAGCCCACAACTCAGTGTGCATATCTTTTATTGTTGCTGAGCCTTTCAGAGGCCAGTTCCCCTGGGTTCACCCTTACATGAAACCTTGAATAGAGCGGTCCCACCGGAGGGAAAAGGGGCTCAGCGAGCAGACGCTGGTATTCTGGGTATTTGGCAGTCAGTGAGAGATGAAAGGCAGGTATTTGGAGGTATTTGGATTGAGTGGACAGACAAGAAGTGGAGAGAACAGATGAGGGAGAAAACAATAGAAAGTATATCTTTAAAACCGTTTGCTTGGGGTGGAAGAAGAGGCAGACAGTCTGCATTTGTCATTATAGGACCTTTTTTCAATGGAGAAAACAGATGAGCAGTGTTTATCTGAAGACTCCCTCCAAGAACAGCTGTGATAGGACAGGAGGGGGATCGTTGTGTGTGTGTGTGTGTGTGTGTGTGTGTGTATGTGTATGTGTGTGTGTTTATGTGTATGTGTGCTCCCTATGTGCATGTACTGTGTATGCAAGCACACGTGGGCACGTGCATTTGCGTCTGCTTGTCTGAGAACACCAGACCACCCTCACAACCGTAAATGTGCTGTAATCCTACTTGCGTTTGATTGAAGTACTACCATAACGCTATAATAAACCCCTGTGTACAGTGCTGACCCTGCACAGCAATAATCCACTGTTGGTTCTGCTGAATTTTATTACACTCATTAGTCATAGTTGTTTACTCGCAGTCTGGCTACTTGCCTGCCAACTGTTTCCTATTTTCTTTTTTTCTTTTCAGCATATGCATCTTGCCCTTCCTCCCCATGATTTAGTGAATGAATGGCATGACATCAACAGTTCAGCAGCTCTCATAATGACCACTATATTTCACAGTCACACCTGCTGCATACTGACCCAGCCCCGACTCGGTTTAGCTGGGGAAATCAGAGCCACTGAGAGTGATTGTTGGAAAATACCGTAGATGGATGAGCAGAGAAGATGGATTGAAGAAGGATCCGCAGACTAAAAGATGATGGTATGATTAGATGGAGGCCCAGAGCTTTCAGCTGATGGAAGGAGGGATGATGGGATGAGATGCATGAGGTGTTTGCGATGACTTTAGCAATAAGACTTCTCATTCTCATCACATCAACGCGAGCAAGCTGCTTATGATTTCTAACAGTGACAATTTGAGAACACAGTGCACAGTTGCAGTTCATTTGTTTCCCCTGCTTTGGAAGGAAACAGCGGTCTCTATATTCTGGTCCGCTGCCTGTTCACCATGTTCCCCCTAGGAAAATGACATCTCTAATCTCTCAACTTAAAGACAGGCTTTCTTCGGGTAAGACAAGTCTAAGCGCGGCTGATTTAGATCTTCATGACAAGGTTAGGAGCTGTTTTCAGTTCCCAAGCACAAAGTGAAATGGAAATGGCAAGGATATAAAGGATATGAAGCACATTTAATTTTTTTCCACAGAAATATTCTGTGAAAAGTGTACCATACCATTTGACTCCAGAATAGTTGCAACTCTGAAAATATATCCTTGGAATAAAGGGTCTTACTGACAGTGTTGTCACAGTCCTAGGCCCCTCAGATAGCACTCAGTGAATTGAAAATGTAAATGCAGTATTTTGAGGAAGAGGAAATTGACTTGTGGGTGTCGTGCTGTTTGTGGAAGTGGGGACCAAACAAGTTTTTGCAAGTCATTTTGACCCAGTGAAGGAAGGTCACTCCTGGTGGCTTTTCATAAATGAGCCAGTGTTCACTTTAATTTTCAATTTTCATTCCATTTGTCATGACCTTTCTTCCGTTTATGCCCGAAGCTATAACCAAATAATACATGTTCTTCAAGGTGAGAGACAGAGAATTGTCCATTCATATTTTATGTATCCTCTCAGAGAAATATGCTGCTTTGAAATAAAAAAGCCTCACACTCAGGAGAGCTCTATGACCTCTTAAAAAACCCACATTGTTTTTCCCCATTTCATTATTTTATGTTCACATTCTTGTTTTGAGAAGGGGTTAAAGGGTGAACAGTAACCTGTTTTGCCATAATGATTCATGTTTCAAACGTCTGGCGTTCAGCAGCAGCCACAGTCTGACATTCCTATCAAGGATAGGGGTCTTCATGTTAGCAATAACTCACGATCTGGGAAACATTTGTGAAATAACTAAGCCTGGAGCTGAGACACATTTGT
>OMLB01015483.1:0-12735 GCA_900302555.1 Myripristis jacobus | reverse complement strand
TTTTTTTTTTTTTTTTTTTTTTTTTAAATGTTGTTTACAACAATATCAAGCAGTTTTGTGGAGTTTAATGGTGTTTGTTTGGGTGACCCATGAGAATATGGAGGCTGTGAAAGATACCACACCACAGTTTGAAGAGTTTGACCAGGGCATCATTAACCGATGTGATGTTTCAGAGGAAATTTCGGGTTATTTGTTTGAACGTGGATATTTAAAGGAAGAATTCAGGCAGGGTAGAACAGCGATGCAGAGACTATCAGGAGGCTTTAGCTGGGCGAGCTGGGCCAGATGCTGCAGGAGTAACTTAGCTGCTGTTTTCCCCCAGCCTCCAGATAGAAACGTTAGGTCAAGAGTGCCCAGCTTGCCCACAGAGATGGATTACACACACAGCAAGGTTGGAGATGTTTTTCCTGCTCCCTGGTGGAGAAATAGAAGCCAGCCTCCACAAAAAATAAGTCAACCAAACTCTCTACTTGTTTAAGCACTGCTAACCTGTCTAAACAGCTTTCCTGTACTAACGAATGCCTGTAGGCTGTAGTTTTGGTTGGCAGACAAAGAATGTGTGCTATGCCGAGACCAAAGTGTGTGGCCTTGCAAGCATTTTTATTTATTTATTGTGATTATACATAATAATTTGTTAGTTGAGATGGATGGTGTTGGCGAAGCACACTTACTAAATAGCATATTTTTCTTTTATTTGCAACTTAGGGCAGCTCTCAAGGGCAACTCTCACGGCATGTGATGTTCCATGGCAGCAAAATCAGACTTCAAAATCCATTTGGCAGATGGAGCAAACCAGCACTCAAACACAGAGCATGAAGAGCTCTCCAATATTTCCTTTTTTCCCCCTTTAATTTTTGATTGCAAAAAAAAAAAAAAATCAACTAAATGTCACATTCATCATCACATTGCTAAAAGGTGGGAGCGGTAACCTGCATTTGACTCATTTGACTGTCTGTCATCAGAGCTAACAGGCCTCGCCATAAAAGCAGTGCCAGCTGGCCAATCCCTGCTACCTGGCTACTCATTTCACTGTTGTTTAATCGCAGACACCAAACGAGCACTATGAGCTGAGTTTCAGTAGTAGCAATTACTGACGAACAATTAGTTCAATTAGAAGATGAAATATTTGGCATGGGTAAATGTAAATGGATTCTGTTATGAAGCAGAATAAAAGACACATTGCAGACACATGACAAAAAAAAAAAATCAAGATCTTGATACATTTTATATCATAAGAAATTCAGAAATGCTTACTTGTTGATTTAAGTGTCACTCGGCAAACTTTGTTGTATTCTGCAAGTATACAGACACATTAATGCAGCCAATCTGCGTTCATCTGTTCTTATTATGTACTGTTATTTGTTTTTGTGTGTTTGGAGCTTTAATAAATATTTTTGACCCTGCACAAATTCGGTGCTTCAAGCTGTTTATTTTGATTAGATTTTGTGCCACTTTGGGAGCCCTTTGCTTCCCACTGGTTTTTGATGTGGCCAGTGACTGTTTTTCTGCTCCTACAGGCAAAAAGTCACCAAAAAGTTACTCCAAACAGCTTGTGCAACATATGTGGAGCCAAATGTTTGCAGATTTGGGGAAAAAAAAAAAAATCCAGTGTTTATTTCACTGATTCTTAGATTTTCCTCTCTGTGATTTATTCGATAACGCACCAACAGTCACTCTACAGTAGAAGGCAGATGCTGCATTCAAATGCTGGTACCAATATTATCAGTGCAAAAATTCAATAAAGTGGTAAATACAAATGGCAAATTTTACATAATACCAATGATGATACATTTCTTAATTTATGACTTTGAAACTTGGAAAGAGGATTGTACTAGGAGCACATAAAGGCTGCATAAGTCTTCTGCCAAATCACTGTGCAGCAACCAGAGCTTTACAGGTGGGGAAAATCCTGGAGATAATTAGGCTGGACTTTCTGAACAACACTGGAACTGCTTGACTTCAGACCACTTGGATTATGCTGCACAAGGTGTTTTATGTATAAGTTATTTTAAGGTCATTTTTGCCCTTTTCAGCACTCTAAATGACCAATTCTTCAGGCATTTTGGAGAAGAGGGAAATAGTGCTGACTGAAGTGAGGATTTTTTTTTTCCCCTCCATCACAAAGTTCCATAGTCACAAGTTAAGACGAATGACATTTCAGTTCCAGCTACTTCACTTGACTTTTTATTTATATAAAAAGGCTGAATTGAAAAAAAGTTACATTCATGAACTCACATGCAGTTGTACTGTAGTATATCATTATATTTAAGAATTATGTAAAAACTGGTTTTGTATTAATTAATTAATGGCAGTTATTGGCTTGGCATTCAATAGACACTTACATGCTGTAAATCATCTATCTATCTAGAGTGGAGCAGAGGTTCTCAAAGTAGTAGGTATGTATCTCCTGTTTGTTACCAAAGAGCTTATGGGGAGCGGAGAAACTCACTTCCCTGAATAAGCGAGAGCAGAACGCCAAAAATGCCAGCCGCATCTCGCTGGCCAGCGAGCTGCAACATAAAGAGGTTTCTGAAATGTTCAAAGGAAGCCGGCTATCTTGGACTCTGAGAACACATGATGCAGACAGTACAGGTATCAGTTTTCACCTCCCTCCTGTTCTGACTGAGGCTGTTTGGCGGAGAGTCTTGGTACAGTGTGATGGCTCTTGGTACAAAAGGGAGCCTCTCTAAAGCACTCTATGTTGCTCCTTGGGTTGATGAGTGAAATGCTTATGCTGCTCTGCTGTTCCATCAGCTTGCCACAGAGGGGCTGGGAGGCAGTTTCTGTGTGGTTCAGCTTCATCGTCCTCCCTCCCTTTACTGCTGGCTCCACAGCGTCAGCCTTACTACGGCTGCCGGGCCAGCCTTTTTAAAAAAAAGTCTATTGATATTACTTGCCTCTCCCACTTGGTGATGCTAGTACGTATCCCTGCAAAAAGATGTGATTAAGACCACTGAACAGTTGGTCTGTCCCATACACTGACAGAACAGTCGAAACCTGTTCATAATCTGACAATCACACTACACTACTGACATCATTTCATGCAAAATTTTGTGAATGTGACTGAAATTTAGATAAAGTCAAAGCTACTTCAGCGCAGGAGGTGCAAACACTGAAAAGATAGTTTTAAGAACAAAGCCAGAGGAATGGGATATCACCTGCTACAGCTGAAATGACCTTGGACTAGAAAGCACAAATTGCACAAAAAGAGCTCTTCAGATATGTTTTTGACTGCTACAACCGCATGAAAACCCTCAAAGGTCACTGAAATGGCCCAAAGTCAAGTAATCGCTGTTGAATATCATGGTTTGTCTTTATGTAGTTGTGTCTGCAGTGCTGTAGGTCCATGGCATATGTTATACACGCACACACGCACACGCACACACACACACGCGCACACACACACACACACACACACACACATACACACACACACAGGCACAAAACCCTTCCTGCCACATTGTCTGCACTTTCTATTATCTCCAGCAGTCCATACTATCTCACTCTGAAGGACAAGGCAATTTTTCTTATGAATCAAACTTGGCAAAGGTGCTTGCTGATACCTTTTTAGCTGCTACAAAGACAAATGTATTTTCCTTTCAAGTAACAATCTGCTAATTTTTCATCTAAATAAATATCGGTTTTGCTACCTCTATTGCCAAATGGCGGTGAGTCAACTTATATCCAGTCCATGATATAGTTTACAGATCTTAACTTCCAATATAGACTGGGACTCCTCCGGGAAAAATCCTCCGGTTAACAGGAGGTGATGTGTTTTACATTTGCATAAGTGGCAACAGTGGTTTGTTTAGAATAAAGAGTAGAATGAAAGAGTAATCAGCATAAGCCACCATCAGGGCTGCATCAAGAAAAAAGACAGGTACCCACCAAAACTCAAACTTCAAACACAACATCCAAGTAAAAAGAAAGTGTTCAGATTAAAGGCTCGGAGGAAGGAAAGCATGTACAAATGGAAGTGAGGTTATCTGCGGTTGAAACATACAGCAGATTGAACATCAGCATTTCCATTCCAAGATGAAAAGCACTCCACTGGTAGGTTTGGTAGGTTTCACTGTCATTCATTAGCTGTGGTCTACACTGAGGGGGAAATTCTCAAAAGGCTTACAGTGCTTTTACAACCATTAATATATGGCAAGCCACGCAGTAAAATGAGCATGAGACTCACAAACCACTCACAGCGGGTGGAAAGCGCTCTGAATTGCGCTGCCCAGGAAATAGCGACACACTGACATCAGTGCTCATGCATATTTTAATTAAGTTATCCATAAGCATTTTAGCACAAAAAGACCCTTCTCTATGCAAATGAAGCTCATTACTGGGTGTGTCCAATTCACAAAGATCATTGCTAATTGCCGCTCACAATTAAGGTAGAAATTTTAAGACCTTGTGAATATTGTCAGTAATGGAATTTTAAAAGGGATGTGATGCACACGCTTACCAGTCACTATGGCAACTGTGACTGTAGCAAGGAGAAGATGTCACCAACATCCCAGGCATGCTAGAGAGAGAAATATTAAGCCATTTACATGACTGCATAACCCGGCAACTCCACCTAAAACTCCCCTTTGACACATGTATTTATTTCTTAAACAGACAAAATTTGAGAAAATTTAGGGGATCATCCCCCAAATGAATAACTTGCCCCGTCCTATCAATATCAGATTTAACCAAAACAGTTGCTTCCATGGTATTGTTCTTTTATGTCATGTGATTCATCGCAGCCATGGGCTTTTCTCTATCATTATTACATAATACCACGTTTCAAGTACTGATTTTTGGGATAAGACAGGATGCATGCTGTAATTGCATAGCATCAACCCTGCAATTTAGTATGAGGATAAAGAGAGAGGACTGGTGGGCATGGCTGGTTCCAGTATTGAGGGAACTGAAGAATGGTTAGAGCCAACCAGTTTGCAATGCACAAAGAAGTTTGATTGACTATTTCACTGGTAGTAATATCTAGGTAATCTAGGTAATCTGGGCATCTAGGCATCCATATTACTGTAGGTATTACTGTAGGTACCACATCTTAATAAACTTCCTTGTATCCTTGTATCCATGCTGGATGAACCACGCATAAATATGCAGCACTTTGCAAATGCAGACCACACACACTGCAAAAGATAATAGACTTCAGAGTGAACACACACCTCTATCCTCCCGCCTTCAGATGACCATTTGGATCTGATCAGCAGGGAAGGCCGTCATACATCCTACAGTATAGGCGCCTGCTGATGATGGATATGGTCTGACTCATCCACTACTCTACCCGAGGATAGACTACAGTTCCTCTCTACCTCAATTTAACATAATGAGCTGGGCACAGCTTTGTCTCATCACTAATTGTGGTCTGAGGTAATTGTGTGGGCGTATTTGTGAGATTACTTAATTTGCATAGCTCCTTTTGTGAATTGCATGTGTAACTAAAGTGCAACAAACAAAGCTATTTGCGGCCACTACACTTTTTTTTTTTTTTGGAACTCAATCCCTGAGTGTTTTCACTACTATGCTTAGCCAGTGGCAGCAGTGAGTCAATACAAAAATTGGAGCTTTTTAGATCTAATGCTATGAAGTTAGCAGTTGGTATGGAGGGGTTGTTGTACATTACATTACAGTCCATATGGGCATATGTTTTATGTATGAACCAAGTTTGGTTTCATCTGCTTTGAAAATAACAAAAATAAAGTTCTTGATTTTGTCTTTAAGTTGTTTCAAATAATCAATTTTTTAATCCAGTGTTAATGCTGCTCTTTATTTCATACAGCAAGGCTGATGTGCAGAAAATTTAAAACAATGCCTGATTACATTTCATTATGTACTGCAGCTTATTGCCTAACTGACCATATCTGCAATTTCCAAGTCCATTTGTTGACAGATTCACTGAGGGATTGGTGCATTTTGTATTCACACTCAGCAAGAAGTTGCAGTTGCCAAGCTAGAAATCTTCAGAATAAAAAGAAAAAAAAAAAGTAAGAAAAACAGAGCAGAGAGAGTTAACACTAGTGTGGCTGCGGTATTTTTAGAGACATAGTGCATGTGAACATCCATCACTGATTCTCACTGTGGGAATGGGTTCTTGGTAGTGGGTTGTTTGAATGGCTGAGAGACATGGTAGTGGAGAGAATGGAGACAGGAGCAAAAAGAGTCTCTCTCTCTCTTTCAGAGGAAGCATGTGCTCTTGCCAAAATGAATTTCATCTCATATACATGCGTAAATCTCATCAGCCCCCGTCTCTCCCTTGGCGGGAAAAGCCGTTCAGGAAGACAGCCGAGATAAATCAGCGTGTGGGGCCCGACGTAGCCTGTGTGGGCTGGGACGGAGACGGAGCCGCTGCAAGTGGCCCCTGGCTTTAATGATGTGCGGTGAGCCAGTGGAGCCGTGTAAATCTACAGCTGGCACCTCATCCTCTCCGCAGCCTCAATTCCCCTCCCCAACCTCTGAGATATCTTCGTCAAAGTCACCTCTGTGTACCTGTGTCGGGTTCAAGTGTAACGATTTTTTAGGTTAAGGAGATACAGCGACTTATTCTTGAACAGACCGAGAGACTGCTGCCCAAGTCGTGACCCCACACAAGCTCATGATGAAAAATTATATTCATTAATTTTTATAAAGGCATTTTTTTTGTTGTTGTGTAAAACAGTATAGTAGTATATTGGCACAGAGAAAAGCTCTTGAGTGTGGAAAAAAAAAACAAAAAACAGAAGGAGCAGATTTTCATGAAATGCTTCAGCAGATTTCATCAAACATTCAGTCAACAGCAAAAGTGTGAAGATATAGTGTAATCGGTATTAGGATTAACATCCCAAAGCCTAAATTCATAATGAAGTCATTAATCAAACTAAGAGGTCATGTCTTAACAGTACAAGCTTTGTTTGTATAATTGTTTATTGAAGCTTGTCACAAAATTTTGTAATCCTGTGATGAATTGGGTTCCACATGCAAATGCCAATATTTCAATCCTGCAGTCAGCTGTAATAGAATTGTTAATAGATTAGAAAGTAATTAAAGGCTGTGTGTCATTGATTTGCCAACACTACAACACAGCTACAGACTCGTGCCGTGTGAGTCGTTTTACATTATTTAAGATCATTTTTACATGTGTGCTATATGATTAGATATTTTTCATTGTTTTTTTTTTTTTTTTTACAAACATTTCCTTTGCTGTTGCCCATCATAGTGTGACATTAAAGGCAGAGTACACAGTTTTTACATACAAACATTCCTTACATTCCTCCTAATGCCAAACAAGTTTACAAAATGATGATCAAACCTGTCACTCATAATCTACACCACAGTTTCTACTGGGAATGTGTAATATAATTGATAATTGTCGCTGAATGAAGCAACTAGAAATGATTCTGTTTGTGATCTCAAAGTGTATTTTTCAAGCTGCATATGATTTATTATATGCGAGGGAGAGAAATCATACAGAACTGGAAAGTTGTGTATTGTAGGTTTAACAGCTGTCTGCAATTCTGCCCTAAACAGACAAACAAACAAACAAGCAATCAACAGCTTTAGGTTTAATAGCTGTCTGCAGTTCTGCCCTAAACAAACAAACAAACAAACAATCAAATAAAGATATGTGTAGCAGTAATGTTTGTAAGGCGGCATTGTAAAGATAGACTATTTTCTGATGGACACTTCCATTTTGGCCCTGCTCAAGACCAATAATAATAAAACAAAAAGGTTTGACTAAATATTTTGGACAGCATGTTTACTGCGGTCGATTAGGTGGTAGAAGGTAGACAAGTGAACAGAAACAAAGCCTGACATCTAAAATCACAGGGGTCAGTGAGCAGACATTGCAAAGAATTATTTAAACGACACGGATCACCTCAACGATTAGCACAAGCTTAAAAACCACCGGCATTGCCCTTAAGCTGTGGTTGCCTGCAGCACAGCACAATTGCTCTCAGTTGCACAGAGAAAACTACAGCCATGCTTTCCTCTTTTAGTTTCATTTTAAACAATTCCTTCCTCTATTTTCCATTTTGTTTGCGATTTCTTTGTTTTGAGACCGTCTCATTTTATTTTAAATCCTTCTCTGCCGCTTTCAACTCCAGGTAGGAATCCCAAAGGGTGCCTTTTAAAATTTCCTTTTGAAGTTTTTGTTTTGTCTTTAAGTGACTCTTTCCTTAGTCCCAACTGGAGAGGCATTTGTTTGGTTTAGTTATTTGTGGAACATACAGTAACTTTATCTGCGATGACAGCAGAGCTAATTATTTTTCAAATGCAAATAGCTGTGGTCGCTGCTGAAGGCTTCATCTGACCCCAAGCCCAAACTCTAATCTCAAACACTGCTCACTCCATTCATCGGCTGATGAATGAAAATATGGTTTAACTGTAAGTAAATTTACTATATATACATCGTGAATTCTCAACAGCTAAATCTTGCCATGTCCAGTTTTTAAACAACATGTCACCATGTGCCACTTTTTGTCGCTGCATAAGCAGTAAACGAGGTGATTCTCTGCTTATTATTATTGTAAGTGAGCTGCATTTTATTTGATTTTATCAAGAACTGATAAAGCAATGGCCTTACAAAGAAAGAAAAAGCATGGATACAGAAGTTACAGCAGGATTGTGCGTTATCTGCGGCAAGCAGAGGTATTCTCCAATGTGCCTCATACTATGCTTTTCAACTCAGCAGTTTCACTACACAACGGAATACGGATGTTAGTAGAGGTATAGATGAGTCACCCATCTTAGGAACCGAATAAAAGAAGCAGAATTAAAGGTGACGTTGAGGTATGAATGAGGCCTGTCTACATGCAGGTCCCGCAGAAGATACGCCCGGGTCCACCATGTGCATGGTAAGCCTATAACCTGGCATGCCTTGGTTTTCATTTAGGTATGCAGAAAAAATGCTTAAAAGATCAAACATTTTGAAGGATAAGTGGTGCATCTAATTTTGATATCTATGATAGGTTGCATTTTGTATAATCCTTTTAAGATCTTTCCAGTCTAGGTGATATCGCCTACTATATATGATACAGTGAGGGAGGGGGGGTGTGGAGGGCAGACATATTGCAGACTGTTGGCAGGCTTGTTACACTGGCATTGCAGGCAGGTGCAGCAAAAATTTTTGCTGGAGTGGGTGAGCACGAACATGAAATCGTGCAGGAGCAGGCAGGCATGGTCCTCAAATAACAGACCCTATGGTGAAGTCTTGTTATGTGCTTGTAAGAGTACATGACAGGATATGTTGGTGTAATATGCTTGACCTTGTGCATTCATCCTGCCTGTTGTGGATTCAGGGAGTGTTACTGCAATTTAGAAGCCTGAGATTTGGTGTTTGCTCTCATCTTTGCTCTAACCAGAGTACCCCCAAGGACCATGTGAGTGTTGTCCACTCTGCAGTGCACATGATGATGCAGGCAAGGTTGTTCAGGTCAGTATCTTTGAAGTGTCTTGTTTGAATGCCTCTATAGCTGTCACCTCAATAATGTCTCGCTCAGGGTCCCTCAATGCCACCGTCCTTGACCTCTGAACATGTGACTTGGCTCAATCTGACTTGGCTCAAGATCAGATGTAACACAACCACATAATCAATGAAACCAAAAATCACTACAGTCCCCCTAAACTGTGTCTCTTCTAAAGTCTTCTTTATTGGAAACTGCATCCTCTGGAAGAAACCAAAGCTTCAATAAAATAAAGCACTGTGAGAAATAAAAGTGTTTACTTGCAAAAGTTTTGCTAAAGGCTTCTTTTTTAACAGTGTGGGCCATGCTTGTCAGTACCTGTTCTCCTGAGGGTACCTACCAAAATGAGCTCAGCTCTCCATGGACTTCACCCACAGACACAGGGGCAAGAGCTACATGCAGCTCCAATGGATAAGCCTGCCTGTAATTGAATTGGCTTCAACACTGTAGTGGAGGAATAGGCTGTGATGTGTTTATTTATTTTTGGGCATAACCCAGACAATTTACCATACACTGCATTTTTCAGGCAAGAAACTGCTGCCAGTGCTTTTGAGCATCGAGGAGATTGCTTCTGTAAGCATCATCAAACAACAAACCAGAGGTAATCTCCTCGACTATATGTGACAAAGACGTTTTTTGTTTTAACGCCTTGTGTTGTGTTAAAGCTATCTGAAATAAAAGATTTATGAAAAACAATTAATAACTC
The DNA here is from genome assembly GCA_900302555.1 of Myripristis jacobus. Taxonomy (NCBI): domain Eukaryota; kingdom Metazoa; phylum Chordata; class Actinopteri; order Holocentriformes; family Holocentridae; genus Myripristis; species Myripristis jacobus. Next base: position 2,583 of record OMLB01015483.1, on the reverse strand, counting down.
CAGTGGGACAAAGGGGAAGACTTTTAACTATAACTGTTCATTTAAATTTTGAGAGATTGTGGATAACTCATCACCATCATCATCATCATCATCACTATCATCAGCCCTGACTAATCTTGATATGCTGGCTCTTGTCAGACAGTCAACATGCTATGTCATATCATGTGTATGACTTCATCTATTATCTGCGAATGTTATTGCACGAGTGTCAAGATGAGAAACGGCATAGAGTTTATTTTTGGTGAACAGGAATATTCAGTTCCCTTTCTAGTGCTCAACATCCCTTAAGAGCAAAGCAGCTTAACTGTGAAATGAAGAGCTTTTTATTTCATTTCATGACGCTGAAATTATGTCTTGATATAATTTAGACAGGGTTATTGAATTGGTATGAAAAAGACAGTGTTTCCCAACCCAGTCCTCAAGTAGCTCCTGTCTTGCAAGGTTTAGCTCCAGCTAATGCTCTTCCTGCTTGATCTGACTGGGCAACACACTGTCATGTTTACCCTGTGTGGGTAGGCCTGTTCCTACTGCTCAAATAATCAGTTAAGCCCTTTAAATTCATCAGGTGTCCAAGGATAAAAAACCGGACCTAGAACTTAGCCACAAATTGTTTTGACACTTTATGGCTGGGGGAGTTCTTCCTCCAGTTGATTGCAAACCCCATTTGGTATAAAAGCAGCATCAGTGAGGCTGTGTGGAGTATTTCCCATTTCTTAGAACATGCCATAACGAAGCAATGTATCTCTTTCCATCTGGGAAGATAGAGTCACCTCTCTCATGCCCTGGAAGGCTGGAGGGACATAGCGGAATTGAAAGGCATAGCCCAGCCAAAACATTTTGTCTGTCCACTCAGTCATCTCGTAAAGCTGCTGCAGTTCCTTGTAAAAGAGCATCAGAGGTTGGGCAGAGCATTGAGGGGCTTGAGACAGAAAGCTGTGATAAGCCTCTTTGGCTCTCGCCACCTCTATCCTTTGGTACTGTTGTGCTGCTGATGAGATGTTTCCATACAGTCCATAAATCGAACCTGGGCTCCCAATAGGTCCTCTAGGCCTTCCTTGGTGAAAGCAGTTCAGCCTCATGTGGTGTGAACCCCCAGTACCAAGGGACATGACACAGCAGTGGCAACTCCCTGAGTGATGTTGTTTATATATCTTGCCATGATCAGCAGCTCGTCCTATGTGGGGGGTCTAGCTTGATGTAAAGCACTCCAGGGACACGCCCAACACTCCCAGGTTGTTGGCTGCTGTCACCAGCTGGGCTGCCAACCAGAATATCTTGTCAAAATATTCCAGGATCTTGGCAAGACATGCAGGCTAGCAGGTCAGCATCTCCCAGTGAGGCGCGCTTGCTATTAAGGCATTTGAAGCACTGCTCATGGGGTCGAAGCAGAGGTCCAAGAATAATGGTAAGGTTAATTAATTCATTAATCTTTGGCTGGGCTGGAGAATCAACACACACCCGTGAGAACATCTAGCACTTGTTAGAGTATTGTGGTATGGATACAGCTCAGCAGTATTGAAAAATGTGAGAGTGTACGATTGGTGACTGACCTAACATGAATGAAAGCATCTGGGAGAACTGGGAAAAAATCCGAAATGCCTCTGGACTCTGAAATGGGTCATTCTGACTTGGAAGATGCTACACTGACAGTAAATGACTGACCCCCCACTCTACAGTATGGAGCAAACAAAATAACAATCTGCAGTGATGGGCAGTGGTTGAACTGGAGGTCAACAGAAATGCCACTCTGGCCACTGGCTGGGTGCTCCGTCTCTATGGTTTGAGAGCCGCTCAAGTCGGGCTGGCATGGTGAGGCTGGTCTGGACAGCACAGGTTGGTTCTGGATGTTACATCAGTCTGGCACCCTGGTGATGAGTAGCAGAAGAATATGGTGGTTGCTGTCTCTTGTCAGCAACCTCTTGTCATTTTTACACACTTTTCACACTGGCAGTGGTGAGTTGTTTATTTGGTTGCCAGGCAACAGGACAAGCGCTCTTGCAAGGTACTTGTGAGGGTGGAGAGCAAGGCCAGCTTGTGTCTCTTGGTCTTGGATGCATGTGGGTGAATCTGGTCCTCTGCCCAGGTTAAGTGCATGAATGGGAATCTAGGTAATCCTTTCAGTTGTGGAGATTGGGGAGAAGGGTGAGCATTACAGTGCAGTTTTGCTTTTATTTAAAGTTGCACAACGCATATATGCTGCATTGATAATCGTTTCGGTTTCATGTGTCAACAGACAAATCCAACATACATGGTCATATGTATGCAGGACTTTAGTAAGTGTCAAATCAAGATAGACTTGCAGAGGCAGGACTATGCTCTCTTGCTGGTCTCTCTGAGCTTTTAGTACTTAATTTTTTCTCTCTTTGTATGGAAGACAATGTTCTGTCAACCTGTCTTGTTGAAGTCTGGCACCTTGAGCACCTTTTACAAATTGCTTGGCTCAGTATTTTGAATAAGAATTGTGAGCTGTCCAATACTGGGCAATTGTAAACTCTTATCATTTCAGCTATAGCATAGGCGTTTGACCGCAGGCCTCTGCCAGTGCTCTGCAGGTTAATAGCACAAATTAGAAAATGGACAACT